>JANBPT010000543.1:0-31478 GCA_027575765.1 Tieghemiomyces parasiticus
TTTTCAACCGTCGACGTGTTGCGTAATCATCGAATAAACAACCCTTCTCGTGACCTTTTTATTTCTGATTCTCGAACAGATATGGGTATCTCTTACAGCATCTCACCCCATGCCATGCCATGCACGGAGGCGCGGGGGTAGACATCTAAGGCCTCTGCCACCTCCACTTGTGTAACCATGTGTGTAATTAAATAAAAAGAAGACAGCAGCATGTGGAGATGGACCAGTTACCTGTTACGCCACCGGCACATGTACCACCATCGTTTTTTTTTGTATATCCCACTGGGGGACTATGGTGTGAATGTCTTACTATACAGGTGATGTACTGGGGGAGCTATGCAGGTGGCGGCAGGGTCTATACAAATTACAGCACAGGCCGGTGGGAGCATGGTCCATACACCTTTACTCAGAGGAGGAGGGATGTGGCGAGTGTGTGGGAGGGGGGAGTAGGTGGGAGTAGGTGGGAGCACGGCTAGCGAGATTGATACCCTACATGTGGATTAAACTATCGTGTGTCCACTCCTTCCCACGGGGAGGGGGAACTTGATGGCAATATCGCATCCCCCGAAATGACCATGATGTACGTAGAGGAATGTGAACCGGACGGTTTGTGTATCCCCCCCCCTCTCATCCCACACATGCCCTATGGGTTGTGACGTATTCGTAACCTTTTTGTATGACGCGACGGGGAGGTGGGGGATGCTTTTTTCTGCATTTTTTCCTTAACAGATCTAGGAGAGAGAGAGGGCGGTTCAGCCAACTATACAACTTTGAAGGCGTTAATGACTCTTATTCCAACTAAAGTCTCCCGCACACAGCTGCCTTTCCCCTTCCCTCCCCCCGCCACACTTCCTCGCCGAGCTGCGCGGTCGGCTCGGCATCCATATGTATCGCAGACGTTTGGGTTGAGCCAGCAGCTATGGGTAAGAAAGCCCGCGTTGATAATGGCTCCTTCTCTCCCCTCCTCCCATCATGGAAAATCCCCATGGTCAAGTAATACCTTCGCCCTACGTGGTTGACTTACTATATTAAAATCGGTCTCCGCTTCGATTGTGGATGTTAAATCGATGTAATAATAAAAATAAAAACAATAACGGTACCCGGGAGATAATTGGGCCCGCATGGCCTGCGAATTACCTAGTAAAGTACATCACAACTGATTAAACTACATAACGCTACCCTTATGGTTTCTTGCACGCGGCGGGGTACTGTTCTGGGTCGCCACGGTAGGCATCGCAGATGGTTCGGACAAAGTCGTCCTCGGCGTGGCCACCTGGACATGTCTGCCAGCTCCCGGATTCGTAGATGCAGCGGAGCTTCTGGTCTACATAGACGGTGCAGCTTTGACTGCCAAAAGCGGGGGAGGGGGTCGATGGTGTCGTGAATGGTATATATATATATATAAGAAAAATTACGATAAGGGTGTTAGCGTTAGACACCGAAAAGTAAGGCGATGAAGCCGGTGGCTGCGATCCGCTTCTTCACGTAGAAACCTGAAAGAAAATGAAAAAAAGATGCAAGAGAGAACAACAAAGGAAAAAGGCTTACCTAACTTCGCTCTCTTGGGAAAAGTGGATCGATCGACGCAACAGGTCGTCGCCGTCGTGCTTGACGCAGTCGGTCAGCTCGGGCATGTAGCCCATGCCGAGTGACTTGGCGCACGAAGCCGCCAGGCGCTCCGTGCCGATCCGCCGGACGGCGTGGTTCTGGCAGTAGATAAAGTCATAGGCCTTATCGGCACCGTAGCGGTCCGCCACACACAGCTGCTGGACATTTCCCTTGCACTGAAGAGGGGAGGGGACCGGGTGGGGGAGGGCGTAGGTTGATGTATAGACGGTACACGTAGTGCATTGGTATACACGTAACGTTGGTATACATTACAAATTAGTAAGCAAGCCGGAACCAAGAGCACATCACACTTTCCGAACGGGTTCGTGGTGACCTTCCGAAAGTACGTACCTCGTCGGGACCATGCATGCAACGCACTGGCGATGCTGGGTCGTCGGGGGACTCAAACCTGGCGATATAGTGAAAGCGGGTCCGCGCAATCGGTCTCAGCGTCTCGACTAACCAGGGGGGCAATGAAGAAGGATAGGGCCGGTGGGAGACAAAGGACGCACTCGCGTAAAGGGACAACGTATTAGTAATGTGGCGTTATCATTGCAGCCTATCGCATGATCATCAGGGCGGAGAAGGCCAGGCATGGTGTCGTCTAAGGAACCCTCTCCCCTCCCCCACACCTCACAAGTTGGTCGTCAACAGGGTGGAGGTACTACTTACGGACGCGGTGGAGGTAGTTCTCGCAGAAGATGGCGTCTGGCATAAGCGAGGGAAAAAAAGATCAAGGGCGTGGGGACGAGGGGAGAAGGTTAGCGTCGTACACACGTGGGCTACGAGCAGCATGAGGATGGCGTCATGTCCATGACACCGACACCGACACCGAGCAGCATCGCAGAGATAACTCCGGCCTCCCCGCTTCAGCACCGCAATGGTGTTCCCTCGTCGGGAATGCGTACTCACCTGGACACTTGGACATGACGAAAAAGTCCACAGCAACCGTAGTGTTATCGCCACCACTGCCCTGGAGTCCCGCACTGTACGCTTCCTTCTGGGATAGCAGCCGCAGGCGGGTATCATTCAAATGTGCCGGCGGTGGGGTGCCTCGGGGCCGGTCGACAAAGCTACTCCAAAAGGACGTCCTGTCGTGGCGATCGTCCTTGCCTAGACGACGGCGTGCAGCGTCCCATCGGTCGCGGTCCTGGTTCACGCTGAGAATGAGGTAAGTGAGGCAGAAGACGAGACAGGCTCCCGTAATGAGCTGCTTGGTCGTCGGTCGCCACCGGTGGGCCACCTCGCCTGTGGCTGTGAGGAGCGACTTGTACGACATGGCTGGAGAAGAAGCGGAAATGCGCGGGACTGGTAAATGGTTGCCGGCGTTTGCGTTTGGGAATGGAGAGGCGTGTGTATTAGAAGTTGGAAGAGTGTGCGCGATGGACGAAATAAGGGATAAGAAGGTTGAGACGACGGGATAGGCAGCCGTAGGTTAAGGTAGACGAGGTTAAGGTGTGAGCAAGGGTGTAGAGACGGTTAGGGCAGATATATCTATCCGAGAGGAGGGTGCAGCCAGGCGGGCTCATTTATATACTTCTGGCTAGCGGCAACGGGGGAGGGAGGGTTAGAAGGGGGGCGTGGGGAAGGAAACGGTGAGATGAAGTGCGTGAGGAGAGGAAGGCTGAGTGCCCTATTCAACTCTCACATCTCGCCCACCCAAGTGCACAGTTACTAAGTATCTCCATCGCTCTTCAATACTTGCCCCCTACCTCTTGGATATCCCGCCGCGCCTCGCCCCCCCCCACGGCAACGAGCCGAAAGACGCACAGAAAACGGGTGTGGTGGCGGACACCCAAGAGAGCCTTATGGGCGCCAGCGCAAAGCTATCTATCCTCCAACCATCTATTCCCTTTGGACGGAATGGGCGATATGTAGTGACCCGAAGGTATTTCGTTTGGACCTGATTGGCCCTGGAACCTAGCCCACTTTCTCCCCATACATGCCATCGGCGTTGAGGGCGTACCAGTCAGTAGCTTTCGGAAAAGTTGGCGTAGTTACTGGAGTATGCGGAGGAGGAGAGGAAAGCATGCCCAGCGGTGACGGCGAGGTCGGTGGGCGGGGCGGGGAAGAGTGAAGCGCCAACTTGATGAGCTGTGTAGGTGTACTGAGGTCAATTGCCCAATGCCAACTCCGAGAGAAAGTGACGCAGCGTGGCGTGCTGATGAAAATGACAATCAAACCGCCCATTTTACTTCCTTCGAAAACTTGTTGAATTCTAGACTGGTGTCCAGGGTAGATCCTGTAGTTGCAGCCACTACCTTGCCCTGAAATATCGCTCCCAGCTTGGCGCCTTCATCTTTTGGTTTGGCGTAGCTCCCCTCCTTGGCGCTTACAAACACAGCTGTCGCCCAGGCTTCATATGTATCCCCGGACGCTTCACGCCATCGCACTGTCTATTCCTGACCAAATCAGTGGAGCGGGGGGGGGAAGAAGGAATGTGAGGTATGGGCTCGTATAGGGGGATCGATGAAACGGAGACTGTGGTTGCCATGTGCTCTCCCACACCCTTAGATGACTTCTACTAGACTTCGAAGCACCGCAGCTACGGTATCAAATTAAGGGTATGTGGAAACGGCATATTTATATCACTCGGCGATAAGGCCAACGAAGTATCCCTGCACAGACTCCACAACGTAGGTTTTTACAGTCTCAGCACGGGACCGAGCAATGCCCTCCGATTTTAACTGCGATGTCGCTGTTCCGCAGGGCAGTCCTCTTGGTTAATCCACAGCGCGTCGCGGAACGCATCCAATTCCAGGAGCCGCCCATACACCCCCGCCAAGATGGGGTATTCCTTCATATCCACCTCGTACCGAAGGGCGTTCCACATTTGGCCGTACACGCAGATATCCGCGAAGGTGACCTGGTCGCCGACACAGTACCGGCCCGCCGATTTCTGGAGAATCGCTTCAACAGCGCGGAATCCGTTATCCACCACCCAGCGACCCCAGGGCTTGCGACCATCCGCAGGGAGTCGGCGCAGTACACCGAGGTTCTGGACGGGCTGAACGTCGGCAGCGATAATATCTGAGATGGAGCGCACGACAGCTCGGCGGGCCGGGTCCGACCGCGGCGGGAGTAGAGCTGGCTCCGGACGGGTCTCCTCAAGATATTCCAGGATGGCCATGGACTGGGTAAGTTGTAAACCGTCGATAATCAGGACCGGGACTTTACCGTTCGGATTTAGTTTGAGGTGCTCTTCGGAGTTTTGCTCCTCCGTAAGGAGGTTGACGAACCGGGGCTCGTACGGGATACCCTTGAGGTTGAGAGCCGCACGAATACGGCCCGAGCAGCTCGAGCGGAAGTAGGTGTAGAGGATGGGTTTGGGGGTGTCGACCTGCTCGTGTTGGGTGCGCAGAGTGGCCGTGGGGAGAATAGTTAGGTAGCTAGGCGCGGGCCAGTAAAGAACTACCGGTAGGAGGGGGGAGATACCCCTCGTCCAGCACCTAGCAGCCACACGATAGGTGGGTTAGGTTGGGCGTCGGGAAGGAATAGTTACCTGTTCAGTCATAGTGAGGAGCGGCGGGTGGAGATGAGGGAAATGCGTGGTCAAGACTAAAACGAAGATGCGGAGGGTAAAAAGTCGATAGTATCACCCAGAAGTTTGGGAGTGCGGAGTTGAAGGCGAGTTGTTAAAGTAGGACCACGTTTATCTCGAACAAGAGGGTGAAGAAGTAACCCAGTTGAGAACTGCTTACGAAATACTCAGGCCATATCCTCCCCCATCTCTCGCACGGGGGAAAAACGTCAGTCACATACACATGCATTCCTCCCTCCCTCCCACGCTTCATTTCCCCATCGGGTTTCAGTGGGTGAGATAACATTTGATTCCCAGCGAAATACAGTTGGTGACTGCTCGTTTAAGGAAAGGGGGCGCTTCCTAATTATAATCACATGGCGGAAGATACAACCGAGATTTGTAAATACTACCTCTCGTCACGACCCTCTCTGGAGCGCAATAGGGCCCATCCGACTTCCGTAAACAGTCAGTTTTCGGCTCGACATAGCTTACATCCTGGCTCCCCTTCAACTTGTTGTCGCCGAACCACGAGAGTTGTGTATATACACTTAAACAACAACCAAACAAGCTTTATCTGTGTCCTCCCTTACTTTTCTATTGGCACGTAGCCCTGTGGTAGCCAAGAAGCACCTCGCAGCAGCTACTCAGTTCACCCTTCACACTAAACCCACCACCACTGGCGTTCCTGCCTAGTCGGTCTGGCGGCAAGCAACTATCTTCACCGCCACTATCGCCAAACCCTACAGCAAATCCTTAACATTTTCCTTACCATCATCGTACCTTGCATCAGACCACACTCTCCGCCAGCTAAACCTTGCTATAACCCTACCCCTCTTCATCTTAACGTTTCAGCTTACCTTCTTCCGACTTGCAACCAAAGGCGAACACCATCCACCTCCCCACCTTGCACGACGCTACCCATGGCCCATGTCTAAGCCCCACGGGCCATATTAGCCGGTGAGAGGACAACTTGATAAACGTATCGTTATCTTCCTATACTTTATGATCATACCGATCACCTCACGGTTTCCTACTTACCTCAACAATGACTACATAATTATTATCAAAGTTACTGCGTACCAATTTTGTAACATGATGAAATACCCTGCCGAGATGCTCCACTCCTGGTTAGATATTTACCCAAAGTCATAAACCACCCCTGTCGTAATTACGGGCCCAGTTCTCAACAATTACTGCCTGCCGTACCCGAAACTACACATATTAACAAGGTCACGTACCAGTGGTTCATGTATCTTAAAGTAACCTCCATGTACTACTTGCTTCGCATCTTAGCCGCCTATTGTTCTCGTCTGCACTACTCATTGGATTGGCCTTTACTTCGTATCCTCCCTCATCTATAACCCATGGCCGCTCCACCACCAATTCAATGATTCTTTACTCGCACCCTGCGGCCATTATGACCTGTTGAGCCTGGCTACCCCCTTACTAAACCACTGTCTACAAATGGCTAGTCCCCATTTCGTACGAATCACTGCTCTCTTGAAGCCGAGCCATGATTTGGGTGCTCATCAGATAACATTGGCAACCTTTATGGGGTCATAGTTATGAGATTGTCAGAGTAAGACCCTCGGCTGACCGCTGAATTACTGGCTCATGTTTTCCACACTTCCCCTAATACTATGCACCATATCCTGCACAGGGACTTGGGGGCTATGCAGCTACCTCGATCGTCGGAACCTGCACAACTTTACTGACAATCTATGTCCCCAGCGGTAACGTTATGCCACCAATTTCCCAGAGATATTTGGCAGGGTCAGGGGGTTACCTGCTGAACTTCATTGCCACAGGCAATAAAAGCTGAGGGTATCATTATGATCCATCTACAGGCTCTAATCGCCGGAAGTGATGTCCTTAAGGTGACCCTGTCCCAACCCAACCCAGACCTGCCTGGGCTGTGTGATACCCAAGGTTAAACTGACAGTTTATCTTTTACCAGACGTGACCTGTTGCACCTGAGTGTCAAGACCTCTGCCGACCACTACATAGAGTACGGGTTGGGACTCATTCTCCGTGCTTGGACAAAGGCACGCGGAAGTCTAGACCGTCAGCCGCCCTCCCCCCACGGCTCTACCACACTAAAGCACCACCACACCGGGTTACAGCCACCTGTGCCTACATAACCGGTTCCAAAATAAAACTACCTTCGTCCCTTCTCTACAGTCCCGACCTAGCCCCTCCCCTCCCTCCCTGCGGCTTCTAGAGGCTCATAGAATATAATTGGCGGATGTGGGGTAGGTTCGTCACATTGGAGCCCGCCGTGGATGCCTGACAAGCTCCAGCCTAGTCATTTGACACTGCTTTGCCAGCTACATAGGAAGAGCTCTCCGTATGGTACAATAAAATAAGCAATTGTTATAAATAAACATCATTTTATTTTTGAGAAGCTGCAAATTATAGTGAGTATTTATAGTATGCATACGGGGGCATAGAAGGTTGATTCTAATTAACGGCCGAGTGAATAGGTGTTCCTTAACAGGCGAAGTAGGTGTAGTATGATGGTAATCGCGAGGTGAGCTGCTGGAGAAGGGCAGGTCAAAAAGAAGGCGAGTATAGCATAGATAGAATACAAGGAGTGTTATACTGACGGTCCGCCGGCCCGTCCGGTAATGCCTCGCCAGACTCAAGCGGAGGTACCTTTGCTTGGCACCGCAGAAAGGTGACGTGCCATCAGTGCGAAGCTCGCCTGAGCTTAGCAGCCCTCCCAGCGTACCGGCACGCTGGGCCCCGAGTTGTCTGATATTTCGGCGTAAGCTGAAGGGCTGAGGGCTAGGGAACCGTACGTGCAGCCCTGGCATTGGTCGACTACCTTGGCCTGGATGGTACCAGCTGGCCCAAACACGCGCACACATTTGCCGCAGACGGGGCTCTGCGTAAGGTTACTGTAAATACCATACTGGCCGGGATTCTGGAGGAGTGTAGTGCAGAGAGGAAACATGGGTTGGATGTAAGCCACGAATTAGTACCGGTCGTGTATGGCCCAGTCTAGTGCCATTAAAGGCATATATTCGTATTTGCTATGACGGAAGTCGGGGTATATCCACTTACGATGGCGGCGTAGTACACGTCGGACTTGTCGTGCGCCCTACATGTATTATTGTTTCGGCTTAGAATGCTGGCCTGCCCTGATCCATCCAGGTAGAGCCCGCCATCGCCAACGCCGAGACAGGCGGCGCCACAGGGCTGGCCATTCTTAGTTAGAGCGAGGTAGAGCAGGAGAGCCACGACGACCAGCAGAATGATGGCGATGATGGTAGTAATGATCCAGCATTGGCCGTTGAGTAACCGATGCAGGAGCCCTGGGGTATGAAAGGCGTCGTTGTCGATTTTGTGGTACCCAGACGGCGGGTAGGACCCAGGGGGCACCCCCATGGGCATAGGAGCCATGAACCGTCGGAATCGGTTCATAAGTGTGGGTAGTGGTGAAGTGGCACCCGGTCGACTAAATCCGGCAGGGGGTATCATCATTGGCTCCGAAACCCGACCCGGCGCATCGGGCATCATGATGCGGCCGTCAATATTACCGTCTCCCGGGAATTGAGGGACATCCCCAGGGTGGCTCAGGAGCTCTTCGAGTGGTGCGTGCTCGGGGAGGTTGAGTCGGCTGTACATCCCCGGGGCGCCCTCCCCGTCAAAGCCTTGCGGCGGTGGGGGTTGGTAGATAGCCGAGGCCTGGATTTCGGGCGGAGGTACGTTAATTGGCGTGGGTGCGAAGCTGCCCATCGGAGGTGCCATGGACTCGTGCGACATAATCGCCCCTGGTGGCGGCGGCGGCACAAGCGGCGGGCCCTGGTTGGGCCCACCCATAGGCATCTGGCTGCCCATGTGCGAACCCGGGTGAAAGTTAGCCTGTGACCCGCCCGGCATCATCATGCTGCGATTGTCTCCACCCATAGGTTGCGGGAATGGACTGGGCCGTCGTGAGGGGTCGCTTCCGTCTGGGAAATTGGCCTGTGACCTGCTGAATTGAGGTTCCGGGAACTGCATGTCTAATTGTAAGGGTCCCACGTGGCGGGGCACAGGGTTCTGGCGAGGAAGGCGGCGGAAGGCTAGGTACGAGGGGAATCGGCGGAGGCTGAGCGGACCTTAATGTGGCAGGGACGTGGAGAAGGGGGAGGGACGGATTGAGTGCCAAGCAGGATACCGTTGCCCAGGTTCAAGTAAACACAGCAAGCCAAGTAGAACGGGAGAGACGAGGGCGGGGCAGTAGATAATTGTAACGGTCGGGTTAGAAACGCGACATGCGGCGGATTTGTCGGGGTTGGAATAATGATGCCAAGCAGAAGACCGAGATAGGGTTACGGAGGGGAGCAGGGGTGCGAGGCCGGCTGGCCGGGAGATTTCGGCCACTTTCAGGCGGTGGGGTGTGCGGTGGTAGCACGTCGTGAGGCGCGTCCCAGACGCGTTTCATCAGTAAACAAACGCGCGGATTGGCGGCGGGCCCGATTTATGAACACCGCGCGCAGGCGGGGCAATCAGGCGGACAAATCTTGAGTATGGCCAGCAGTCGATGGGGGAATCGTATGAGGGGACAGGGGTGCGAATGTGAGTGGTGGCAATGCAAGCAGTTCGCCACCACTACCCTGGTAGACCCAGCAGGGGGGCGCCGTAAACACGGGCGACGGGTCTCTGACACGGCGTTCCAATCTCACTAGTCGGTCCCCTGACACCCAAAGCGCCAGCTCGGGAAATGGGACGGTGCGGAGGGGTTGAATTTTAAGATTCAGAATGACCACTCCTTCAACCCTGGTAGTTTAAGAACGTCGCTACTCCTTCGCCTCGACCTCCGGAAGCCCATCTATCCTCGCTCATTCGCCGCCTTTGACTCGGAACCCGACTAAGATGCACCCTGATACCGCATTCCTAACCGAGCTTCACTCGGGCCTAACCTGTGTAAGTCACAGGCCATACGGTGCTCACGCTTGGCCACACTCTAGCGCACTCAACATGATGGGATATTGCGCTGCTTACCATACTCAATTCTACCCTGTATCAACGTCCCTACTGGACACCTCAGCTCGAACCAAGTTCCGGCGGACGGATCAACGCCGAACTGCGCAGCGTCCTCGGCAGGCTTCACGGGCGAATTGAGGCCGCCAAAGACCTCGGATCCGTTCACCCTGATATCCATTACCCTTGTTTAGGTCAGTTATGCGACCCAAGAAGCTGGTACGGATGACTCTGCCTGTTGCTGCACACATTACGTTTTAACCGTTCAACGCAACTCTTTATTCCCCGTCGGTTACTATCCCGCCTCCTAGACATCTTCGCAGAGTTGTACCGGCTTATTAGGGCCGAGACAGGCACACAGAAAGGTAGGTCAGTTGATGGCAAGTCGGGTTGAGCGACTAACGCACACGGACTCATCCACCGTGGCTAAGCGAAGCCACAATACCTCCACCTGCATTGTTATCCACCATGACCCACAGAAACCGACCATCGTTCACGGGAGACCAACTCTAGTCCTTATGACGGTCTAATTACGATGCTACAGCTAGTTGAAGGCCTGGTCTTGGCCTATCCACCCTTTCGAATCTACCATGCTCACACCGAGCGCATGAAGGCAGGTCATACACGTCACCCATATATTCCATTGGACTGGTGCATCACTTTACCCTGCCTCGTACTACCGGTCTAGTAGAGCGCACTAATTGACCGATACCGCTCGTCTATTCCCCGGCGACCAACTCAATCAGACCTTAGTCTCGTTGCTAGGACTTGCCAACGATAAGGTTACCATACAGACGATTCAGACCCTGAATAGCATCACCACCGGATTTCCTCCGGCCTTGCGGGTAAGTTGAGCACTTTGGTTTGTCTGAATCCATGGTTAAGAGTTGACTTCAAACTCGGCAGAATTATGAACTGGTTTACAACCCCGTCTGCCCCCTTCTGCCTCCCCTCCTGACCAGGTTTATGAGGAATCCCGCGGCCTCTTCAGCATCCACCGCTTACTCACCTCATCCCGCCAGTCGGGTGCCGTCAGGTACGTGTCATACCCGTCCGCCTACATCACGTTAGTGGCCCAGGTTGCCATTCTCCACTGCCGCGTTGATGCGCCTCCCCCTTAACCCCTTTCCAAACTGCTACCCATCGCTCCATATGATTGCCAAACACAGGATGAAGTGCATCGAGACACTTTGCCTCTACTTACTACCGGAACCGAAGTGCCATATGACCGACACTGACGGTTTGATTCGTATCACCGGGCGTACGTCAATAGCTGGCCTAAAGTCACGATCGACTGACGACAAGTACCACGCGTTAGTGGAGATATTTGGGGCCCGTTACGTCCGGCGGTTGATGCAGTCCCTTGAGACCGAATGAACCGGTGTTTCCGTCTACCTACTATTCCCGATGTATTCCCTCATTCACATTTCAAGTAAAGTGTCCGCCTACATAACATAGGACTTGCAAATCTATTAAGTCCCGTTAATGCTGGTAGTATATCGACAATTGAGCCTGGACGTTCGCCAAAGTGGTTACGAAAAACTCAAGCGGGAACCGGTCCATATCAAAGTAGCGCAGCTGCTGGCAGGGGCCACTACCCAGAATGGTCATCCAAATCTGACGGAAATCCGGGGCGGGGTCGGCCGGAGAGTACAGTACCTGAAGGCGGACCTCTTTGGGGGCCATCGTGCCGGGACAGTTGCACACAGTAGCACCCAGTGCGGTCGAGTCGATATCCGAATCGTAGGAGAACAGCAGGGCGGAGTTCCGTCGTCCCGCAACGGCCTCGTAAAACAAGATTAGATCCTCCAGGTTAGCTACGGTCCGGTCTTTTATAGCGTCCAGCGCAGGTTGACCATCGGTGGCTGAGGCGCTGGTCGTGCTGTCGATATGTAACATCGGCATGGCATTCAGGTCCTTGAGTGCCAGTAAGGTAAGTTGCGTGAACCGCTGCTTGACGGCCCGTTCGCTCAACTTGGGCACAGGGTTGCGTGTCGTGGAGTCAAGGGGCGGCTGTTGGTGGTGAAGAAAGTGGAGAGCATTAAAGTAGTGGTTGTAGTCGAACACGGGAGTTTGTGCGGCCGGGTCGAAGCTGTAGCGGAGATACGAGGCAGCTGAAAGTGGGTAGACGAAGTCAGAGGGCTCCGTCAATTGTCGGGCAGGGTGTGGAAGTCCAGGTGGTACGGGTAGAGGTGATTGGTGGAGTACCGGTGCAGGAGCCAAGGAATGATGCAGCGTAGGCGGAGTTCGGTGAGCCGACTCGACGGTCGAACGACGTCGCTTTTGCTGCCGGTGGTGGGGGGGATATTCGTGCCTTTGTTGTACGTTGGGCGCCGTCGCTGCCGAAGAGTAGTCTGTCCATGTCGGATTGGCCTCCGTGGGGGCATCGGGCGGGCGCTGTTGAATTGGTAGAGCGGTGCGGTGGGTCTCGGCGTGGGGCCCCGGATAATCGAGGAAGGGCTGGTGTACCGGACTGGACGCATAATGGTGGGCATTCATCAGGCGGTCGGATCCAGTCGTCGAAGGTTCTCTATGGCGTGGTCTTTTGGTGGAGCTCCCGACCGTTCGAGCATCCGTGTTCAGTGATGGCCCACTGTGAGTATCAACATTTGACTGCGAAACTTCCGACCGGACTCTCTGACACCAGTCAACCAGGTCTTGGGGCGCACCGGCAACGAGCTCGCTGCAGCTGAGTGCACCGCTAGTTCCGTAAACCTTGGACATTAGTATCCGCGGATATTTCGCGTCCGAGTCATCCGAGGGCTTGACCGACCGATGGTCCGTTGACAGAAGTGTCGCTGGTGGCAGTGATGAAGACGGTCCTAAAGTTTGGGCAGTTGTCGGAGAAAACTCCGCATCGTTTAGCTCACCAAACTGGATGAATGAATGCCAGGATAAGTCATCGACGGGCGACCAGCCCATAGTAGTAAACTCGTCCAAGCTAGGCGGGGAGGTTCCTTGCGGACTTGTGAGGCGGGGCATACCAAATGGCACATGGGTGTACGAAGGCCAGAGTGGTCGGGTTGTTGTCTGGGAAGCGGATACTGGGGAGGTGGAACCAGCTAGGGTGCCTTTGAATAATAAGACAAAGAGCGAGCCCAGCAGGCGGGAGGGAAAGGCTGACGTTAGACGAGGCATAGTAGTAGGTGACTCTAGACGCATTTGAAAGTCACGGTAAAATATTGCTGGCAATGGTCGAGCTGTGTACAGCTAGTAGCCACATAATTGTCTCGACTGGAAAGCGCACCACTTCGCACCCATTATATAGTGCTTTACCACAAATACCACGTTCGTTGGGTTTTTTGCGATCCGCAGTCTGTGTGTAACCTATTTTCTTCACACCAGGCCACGCCACCCTCCTTCTTGCCTTCAACCCTTTCTCTCCCTCGACGAGCCCCGGTCGTTTCTCTTGTGTTTTTTTTGCTGCTCTATGCGATTTCACCCCCTCGCCTCTACTGGTCGGATTTTTTTCA
Source organism: Tieghemiomyces parasiticus (assembly GCA_027575765.1). Taxonomy (NCBI): domain Eukaryota; kingdom Fungi; phylum Kickxellomycota; class Dimargaritomycetes; order Dimargaritales; family Dimargaritaceae; genus Tieghemiomyces; species Tieghemiomyces parasiticus. The sequence continues at coordinate 13,573 of JANBPT010000543.1, forward strand.
GCCAATAACCGAAAATATGTACAAGCCCACCAGCTCCTACGAGGTCATCGTACGGCCTTCGCTTAACAGGGCCCCTGTTCGGCTATAGTTACCCGGCTGGATATATAGCTCCCATCTATCTATCGCCACGATAGCAGAGTTATTCAGTACGCGCAAGCTAGTTCCCGCGCTTCGTATAGGATAGTAAAGGGTGGCTGGAAGCAGAGGACTGCCCGACTTTCCCCCCCCCCATCGCTTTGAAACTGAGACGCCAAAATCGCATCGTGATTGCGGCTGTAGGGCATCTCAAATGTCATTCTTGGAGACTATAGGCCACAACGTGCTGATTGGTGGTTGTGTCCGCCATTGGTAAAGCTGTTTACTTTCAAAACATGGGTATCCTATTAGTGGGTTAGTGAGGAGAAGAAAGCGGTTCATATCATTCCCTATATCCCTGCAGTTGATCATCAATGGATAAAACAGGGCACGACCAGCGTGGTTTTGTGTAACTTCATTCGGCCCCGAAAGGTGTATTCTGACGCCCCGATCTCAACCGAAAAAAACAACTGATTAGCTCTTCATGATGATTTGCTTTAGTTTCCGCAGTGGACAACTGTGTAACCATAGTGTTCCCTCCAGTGGCAACCGACGCTTACTACGAGGACCTTGGCGTCATCAAGTTTAGGTGACGTGTAAGGTAAGGAACAGCGTGATGATGGGCAAGAGTCATGGGGTATGGTATGGCACAGAGTACACGATTGCTGCGGCGACATCCCTCGACTCCGGTCTGCTAGGCCAAGTGTGAATCTCTTAGTACTACTCTTTCCTCGGTCCCGACTAGAGCGGGTTGTTGGGTTGTGCGAGTGATTAGAGGCGCAGCCCCGATGCGGATGTGGTACCGTATATCTCCAACATCCTGGTATTGATGGTCAGGCTTTCAGCCAGTAAAAGCATTACAGCTATAATTGCATATACGTTTAGCCCAAGGTGAAAAATAGACGTACACCCCTAGATCGATGGGGAGGGGCTTATAACGTTTAATATAGGATATTACTAGACGTATTAATTCCGTTAGCGATACTTGCCAGATGGACTAAGGTCAAGCGCAATGTTACCTATTTCATGACATAAATTTAGGCGGTGAACTGACTTTAATGATTAATATAATGTAAATTAAGGAACTACCCCCCTGAGTGTTGAGCCCAACAACTTATTGGGGTTAACTACCATATCCGTAAAAATCATAATTATCGATTAAGAACAATTACCATTTGTCTTATCAGAATAACTACGCCACAAAATATCACGTCGGAAGTGCAATGTCAGCTACTTATACGGCGGAAGGAACGGTAGTGCCTTGGTCGGCGGTAGACTGCGTCGATTTCTTCATGTACTCTGCAATGATAGACTCGGCCATATCCTTATAGTCGATTTCCGGCTCGTCGTACAGGTTCACCCACGCGACCACCGTATCAGACCGGGGGGTTGCCCAGAATCGGAGGAACCGATTGTAGGGGTTCACATCGGTAGGTACGTAGATAAACTCAAACGCAACAGTCCAGGTACTCCCCTGGCGGTCCTTTCGAGCGCGATTCGTCCAATAGAGGGCGAACAGCGAACGGTCGCCGGGAGCGATAAATTTATCACACATTTGGATCAGCTGTTTGGTCTGGCGTTGATTATGAATGGTAGGCATCACAGATGGCTCACCCGCCCGTGCAGTGAGTGGGCGAGGGACAGGTAGAAATGCGGTCGGGGATTCCTGACGGTCGGGGTGAAGCGTCGGGTCCGGGTGAGTAAAGAGGAAGCGCTGGAGGCTGGTGGAGACTTGGTTGTAAACTGCACTCTTGATTTGGGCTTGGTCGGGTTTCATCAGAGAGCTACGCTGGTTCATCACGGGCTGCACCGCTAGATTGTTGAGGTGGCTAACGAGGATGTTGTAGTTGAGCTGGAATTGGTTGTGACCTAAGGTGGTGTAGATCGGACCATGCTGCTGCGGTCGGCGCTGCAGCGATGGTGGTGGCACTGGACTCGAACCACTTGTTCTGCGAACACCCAGGGGTCGTTTGGGTACTTCAAATGTGTGAGGAGAAGATCCCCGGCGCTTGCGGGATGACGGCTCAGAGGCTTTAATGTCCTCAGCCTCCAAGGCGTCGCTGGTGATAGACCTGGGCGCGAGGTTATTCGCCAATACGCCCGAGGAGGCTTCGGACGCCAGGGTGGTCACGGGGGCGCTGTCCATCAATTCTGCGTCGACATTGGCCTGGTTACCAGAATCCTGGAGACTTTCCAAATCACTGAGGGCCGAGTGGTCCGTGTAGGTCGGGTCGGTGGCATAGTTTTGAAGGTCTAGGAACGTGTAATCGCTGCCCAGGCTGGCGGACAAGTCAATATTCGCCTGATTTACGATGTTGTACTGGGTGTCTAGATCGTGGGCCAGAATGTCAGAGAAGGCGCCTTCCCATGGGTTGGACCCGAATGAAGAAGATTGGAGTTGCATCGGCGTGGTCGGCGGGAGCTGGCCTGCAATGGTCGACTGGGACGGGATATCCCAGGGCTGGGCCGATTGACCCTGGATGCCCCATACCGGCGGGTAGTTGCCATCCAGTGGATTGGCGTTATCCGCGTAATTACTAGGCATTTCCAGGTTCGCCGGGTTGCCGAGGTATTCGGAAGAGGCCGGCAGGGCGACGCCAAAGGCGTCGGATGCGTCGTAGTAGAAACTTGACGTGATGTCGACGTCGCGGACGTCGCCCGGAATCTGTTGGCCCATGTCAGTGGCCCCGACAAGGCCGAGGGCTACGGATGCGATGCATAGGAGGTAACGTGGCATGGTTGGTATCGTTGCTGGGTAGGGATTTATGGCGCCACGAGGTGGAGCGTAGATTACTTGTATAGCGTACAATGGAGAAAAGCCAGGAAGCGATGATCACTAACAGTCCCAAAAAACGGAGCAAAACAAGGAGCTGAGTTGTGAGTGGCGAACCAGGACGTATTAGGGGTAAATTAGCTGATTGATAAGTGATGGAGCTCCTCGTCAGCACGGAATGGTTGGAATTATAGCTAGAAGGACGGGTGACTCTAGGGTATTGAAGCTAAGTGGGGACCTCAATCGAGCAGGCTAGCTCCCTCTTATAACATCAACCGGGATTCGTGTTGCCAGAGGAACAAAGGTGAGCCACCTGTCCCCGGGCCACTCAGCCTTTCTCTCCCCCTCCACATACTCCCCCCTCAACTCAATTAGTTCGATATAGAACAGCCGGGAAGCAATAACAAGACGGTGTACCCAGATGATCAAGTCGGCCGACCCCAAGACCAAGATGGTATCGGTGGCGGGCTAGCCCGGCTAGATGAAGAGTAAGGGGGCTGTGAAGTCTTGGCTTAGGTAGGTCAGAAGCCGGTCCAACAACGGTGTACAAGGTACGACGTAAGGTTTTAGCTTCCTTTCCTTTTTCTTTTTACTTCAACGTCCTGAATCCCCATCCGGTCGACCCTCACCACCTACGCCTCCCCCACTTCCTTGTGGTTTGAACGCCACTTGTTCACACAGCAGCTTGGTCTGCACGACCCTGATTCCAACTATTTTTGCTTCCGACTTGAAGCCCCCCTACGCCGTACACTGCCTCCTTACCCCACCATTCATTCGATAGAAGCCAGCTATCGGGTAGGTGGGTAGCCGGAGAACAAATAAGAACTGGGCGGAACCGCCCTTGAGTGCGAACTTTCAAGGTTAAGCGACCGGAAGCTGGTGGTTTCTGGTAAGACAAGCGTGTCACGGCGCTGGCGGGAAGTGCCTCGGCTGGGAGAAGGCGGAACCTCTCCCCCAACTTTTCAAGTCGATGTTTCCGTGTAGGGGCCGTGTAATCCAGAGATCAGAGCTGCAGTGCAACCCCCTCACCTGGGATGTCTAACATGGCTTTCACAGCGCAGCACTACTTGGTGGCCATGCAACTATCCTCCGAGCTAAATACGCGTTTTCTGGCCAGTACGATGACTCTAGACCCTGCCTCTCAAACGTATCGATGATGTCGTATGGTCTAGGCAAAGGGAGTAGCGGTGAGTTGTTTGGGAGCGCACGCCACCCGTTGATGGGGGAGGCTCACGGGACCAGCCTCTTTGTACAGGTCCGGTATGTACCAGTGCATGAAGTCTCAGCTTTCCTCCTTCGCCTATGCGCCGGAGTGACACCAGGGGGACGTCGGCCGGTCATCTATCTGAGGCCATACAGGTGTAACCCACCCGCTCTGTTCCCGGTCGTCTATCATTCACCTACAAGATACTGACCCCCTGTCTTGGTAGGCTTGATGGGTACAAGTGTGTGGACCTGCATCGAGACCATATATCGAAAGGTGTGGTATTTTTAAATTGGGCTTTCCGTGCGTTTATTTTAGTGCAGGATCGATAACCCCCCCCATCGCCTTAGATCGGACATTGCTAAATGGGGAAGCGGGCACGTGGGCCCTGATGATGGATAACCAACGCTGGCTCTTCTGGGCGAATGAACGGAATAAGGCCAAAGGTGTTCTGGCAAGCCAAGCGTTGGCTGGTGTCATATCACAAGCCCAGTCTGGTATACTCTAGGCCCATATACAACCAGGTCTACATACTTTAATTGGTGTGCGTATGCTTCTAGGCTCTTTATTACAGGTAGGGGGGTGGGTCTCGAACCTAGCCACCACGCGGCCTGCAAACATGAGTTGACCCTAGGGTGCCCTTCCCTCAGAGTAGGTATATCTTGTCTAACCCGCTTATCCGCCGTGTGCTGTGGATATGTGGGCGAGGACGGAGGGGTTCGCTGACGTATCCCGCGCTCTGCGCCATTGCCGCGCGAAACCGGCCTTTAACCACATCAGTAGAGACATACCGGTACAGTCTTTTGCTATCCCCCTGTGGGGGATGAGGGTGTAAGATGTAGGGCTAGTGACGTCAATTTTACCCTACGGCTTAAATGGGCCTCTAGTGATCCGCACCTCTATCCGGCACTTAATTGATGAGTCCTAATCCTGCGCATTCTCTTTCATCCCCGACCTGTATTCTGCACACTCACAATGTCGACTTGGGAACGCTACAAGGAGGCCTTCCAGGTGAGTGATGGCGCGCCACATGAAGGCATAGCGTCGGCCCTGCTTCCAGTGGAATGCGAAATCACCGTTTCACATCTCTTGCGGCCAACCAGGGCGACTAGGATATGACACGTCCAAAGAGCAGTCCAGGACCGTGTACCGGTCACCCTCCCTCGCACACATTTCCAACTTCCTTGGCAATCTACTCTACCTCCTTCCCTTTCCCTGACCACGATCGACCCTGTCGGCCTTCTCCAGCGTCTCTCCTGGGACGACCTTGACCATGTCGAGCGCATGCCCTGTTTCCGGGACGGTTTCCTATACGGCCTGACCGGGGCCTTCGTCCTGGGTGGTCTAAGGTTCCTCCAGAAGGGCAGGGTGCTGTCCGCGTGCAATTGGACAGTGGGCGGCTTCGTGGTCTTCTCCATTGCGAGCCGCCAGCTTTGTCTCTACCAGCGGAGAGAGCAACTACGCCGGATGAACATCACTTTCAAGGATTCGATCGAGCGTCGCACCCCTCACGTGCCCCCCAAGGGCCGGTCCGAGGATTTTGTACCCACGTCGGAGCTGGTAGCCGCGGCGGAAGAGAAATCGTCACCGGTTGCCGCACCGCCGACTGAGGAAAAATGATCCCATTGACTTGAATCTCGATAAAGAATTGTATAGCCGTAGTAGGTCCAGGACTGGATTTTGGTATGCATCATTGTATTAAGTGCTGGGGTTTTAGGCGACTCAGGCAGATAACCATCTACTGTGGGTAGAGAAGTCGTGGTTTTGGGGTTTATTTGGTATACTGACTAGCCCTGAAATACCGCTTGACTTCAACCTGTCTAATCTCGGACCTTAAGCATATGCTGTCCAACGCCAAGCCAGGGTTTACAATATGTATTGGGAATGGGTGGATTTACCCGAATTCTGGATATAAGATATTCAGAAGGATGAATAGGGGGCTACTTGACCACCTATCACGGAGCCATGTAGAGTAGCGATGCAAGGGGCATACAAAATATGGATATACAATATACCCTAGTAATGCGGCAGTGTCGCTCCGACGATGCAGGCCACAGTGGATTACGAAGGTGGAGAATAATAGTGAAGGGCACCGGTTATACGCCTGATGTCAAGTACGGCGCTTCAACAAGAGAACGGAGAGGGGAAAGTGGGTAGTAATGAAGGGAAAGGGGTGAATGAGTGGCGACCCCTCCCAGCCAGGCGATACTGTATGGCATGTTTGGTGTTGACCCAGTCCCACCGGCCGGATTACATGGTGTTGCGACGTAGGATGTGGGAGTTGCGCCGAAATCCGTCGTAGTCGTCAAAGGTGCTGGATTTGCGTGACCAGGAGTCGCTTGAGCGATTGGAACGGCTGGGACGATGCCGATGGGTCTTGCTCACGAAGGCCTCAATAAGTAGATGGTAAGCATAGACCAGATCGATCATCGTGCTGGTGATGTATGTCAAAATAGGGCTGAGGACCGCAGGCTGCTACCCAGTCGAAGTGTTATCTATCTATAGAAAGATAGGTATGTAACCAACAGATATGGCTAGAGGAAATAAAAAAGAGACCGCGTGAGGTAATTGGCAAGTTACTCAACGTCGATGGGCGGCATGAATTAGCCTAAAGCGGACCGTTGGACGTGATGGAGTGATTGGAGGGGGTAAAGTTGATCGATATAAATTGAGGTTTGGGTGCAGTTCGACAGCTACTGCCCGACAGCACAGCGCCCTATATATATCATCTCCGACATATACGACAACGGGGCTCCCCCTACAGACCACAAGGCACCTCAAATGTTTTCCCATCAGGCCTACCTGGATAACTCCCCACGAGGGGCACTCTTCAATGGGCATGCTTGCTGGGTTCTCAGCACTTGGTGAATTGGCAGGCCGAAACCCAGCCAGAAAGCGTAGGAGAGGAGCGGGGAAGGGGCACCGGCCATTCTATGTTCAGATCCGTCTCTTTCGGTAATAAAAAAATATTCTGCGGTTTGCCCGTGGAGGTCAGCCCCCGCATGCCACTTTGGCGGCTGGCCTCCAAGGTCATAAGCGCATGTCAACTTGCATAGGGCAGGGTTAGTGTACTGTCAGTCTTCAGGGGTAGGGGTCAGTGAGCAGACTGTAATGATGTTGCAGTCAATTAAAAGGAGACAACGAAGTGCGTAAGTGAGTGAGGGGATGGTCAAAATGCAGCAACCCAAGGCATTGCTGATAGGCTGGCATTTTTAATTATTATATATATGGCCAGCGGGCCGAGATACATGGTACTGCGTTTAATAGCACTCGACCGGGCATGGCAGATGGACAAGGTTGGAAACATGACAGTGGTTGCGAGAAAAGGGTGAGCGAGGGAGAAGGAGAGACCCAGAATCGAAGGTGAATGGATCGGTTGGGCATCAGTGAAAGTGTTGCTGAAAGTATTAACCAAAGAAAGGTTAGCCGATTGCAGTGCAGCACAGTCAGTGTGGGTGAACCTACATCGTCTACTGAAGTGCCAGGGGCTGGGAGTTGGGGTGGCGCCGGTCGGATTCTAGAGTGCAGCTACAGCCCCCCCCATCTACGTAACCGCGGCCAAACGGGCCTACTAGGGCGTGTGCCAAGCCACTCTGACTATGCCAAGAAATTAGAAATTGCTCGCCGTATCTGGTCGATGCCACCTCTAGGCTCATCGAATAGCCTTCCGGGAGAAAGTTATGTATATCTTCAGAACAATTTATGCATAAGGTGCGCTCATGGGTCGTCGTTTATGGTCTTTAAGCGATGATAGCCTGATACAACAAGGCTGAAATCGAAGGGAGGGGGCAGCTACTAAATAAAAAAAGGGGGGCGAACGATACTGTGTGCGTATGTGAGGAGAGCCAGGGCGGCTGTAGAATACCATTACTTATGACCTTGCGGCCATGGTTATCTCAGCAATACCATATGGCAGAGTGCAAATCTTCAAATGATAGATCGTGGTTACGACACCCGGCGACCTCTACGGGACACACCAATGGTATTACAAGGAAAAAGTGCAATAAGATGGCTAGCCTAGCGTATAGGACTAGAAAGCCTTCCGGTGGATGATCTCGGGGTCTTCCTGGTACTCGTCGGCAGAGACCCACATCTGGGATAATGGAGAAGCAGTAGCGTCGGGAACGAACAGAGAATAGGTGATGTGGTTAGGTGATGCCACAAGAGACGGGGGCACATCGCGTGCAATGCAACCATCTGGGCCCAGATGCATTAGGTGCAGTATGAGCTCAGGAGGAAAGAAGCACGATGAAGCGATTCGTGTGGTGCCGAAACGTTGTATCTATATTGCCTAACGATCCCCTTCCATTATCCTCTCCTGGGCCGGGAAAAGGATGAAAACTAATACCATCCGCTCCGAGTCGACCTATCCACCACGGACTCACCTTCTTGAACGTGCTCAGCGACGCCAGAATCGACCCACCAATCCAGGTGCTGTACTTGCGCTCCGGTGGGGCGTAAATCTTAATCTTGCTATCCTTAACAGCGAGCTTGCGGACCTCGTTCAGCAGACGGTCGCCAAAGCCTACGAACAGCAATTGAAGATGTACAATGGAAAAAGAAAAATAAATAAATGCATCGTTAATCTCTGGCGAGAACCCAGGTAGCATGAGTTGGCCTCGACGCGGCACCTTCCCTTCAATCTCAGCGCTGTTTGGCTCCGCATCCTAATGGGCATCAAAATCATCACCATCTCCCCTGTACTTACCTTGGCAGAGCGTGGTACCGCCAGATAACACAATATTAGCGTAGAGTGACTTGCGCAGGTCCATGTCGACCTTCTGGATGGCGTCCACAACGATCTGGTGGATACCCGGGTACTCCTCGCCAATGATCTCCGGGTCGAACAGCACTTCGGTGGCACGGAATCGTTCGGAACCCAATTTGATGATGTTGCCGTCGGGCAGTACAAAGTCGTTGGTCCGGTTACCAAACTCCTTCTCCTCCTTGTTGGGATTGAGCGCCACGTAGCACGTCTTCTCCTTGATGATACGTACAACCTCCTTCTCAGCCGAGGTGTGAAAGTGATACCCGGACTTGCGAAGTAATAGCTGCAAATGGTCCGTGACGTCCCTGGTACGGTGTAAGGGTGACGAGGGGAGGAATGGGTAGAAGGGAGGGGAGAGGGTGTAGCGTGGTGAATAACCCGAATCGTGGGAGCTTAGATAGTAGGCTTACAAGCCCCATGGAAAGCCATTCCGTAGCTCGACCAGCATCCAGCCGGACTTACCTGCCGGCAACGTCGATACGCTTGATGGCGTGAGGCATCGCAAACCCTTCAAAGACAGGTACAGCATGGGTGACACCGTCGCCAGCGTCCAGCACAATACCAGTGGTGCGGCCCGAGGAGTACAGGCTGAGCACGGCCTGAATGGACGTGTAGAAAGCCGGGACATTGAAAGTTTCAAAGAAGATCTGGGCGGCCTGTTCCCGGTTCTGACGGGGATTAAGCGGGGCCTCGGTGAGCAGAACCGGGTGCTGAAAAATGGTGGCGGGTGATGTAATGGGCGGTGTGTAGATTTATATTGTTAGATACCCATGGACGGTAATTGGGCTGAATATGTAGCGGTAACCCTTCCACATTTGACGACTTCGGTATTGAATACCAACACCTACCTCCTCCGATAAGGTCTTGAGCTCCTCGGTGTACACGTGCTGCCAAATCTTCTCCATGTCGTCCCAGTCGGTGACTACACCATGCTCGAGTGGGTACTTGACCTTAAGCAGCCCACGCAGTTCCTCGGCCTTACGGCCGATAAAGTAGTCCCCCTCAACGGCACCCGCCAGCACCCGAACGTGCTTGGGTCGGCCTACCAGGCTTGAAAAGAAACACTTGGGCTTATCTTCCCCGGCGAATCCGGCTTTGATGACCCCCGATCCGTTATCAATGACAACGGGCTGGTTAGTCAGGACGTCCTCGTATTCCATCATGGTTGGGGTGAGAGTGTGGACGGTATGGGATGCTAAAGTGTGAGCGGCGAGGGCGCGATGGTCAGAGGAGTGGTAGGGTTAATGCAGTGACAAGAGGGGCCGGTAGAAGGAGGATGGGGAGGGGGGGATAATAAGGGTCGGGGGATTAGACGAACTGTTACGAAGAGCCCGGAGCGAAAAGAGCGAGGGGCAGATGGGACCAAGTAGATGGGCTCGGGTGGCGGAGTTTTCGGGACAGCTGTGAAGGCAGGCTAGTGGACCCAATAAGGACGGCTACAACGTACCGTACGGAGAGGTTACAGGGAATGTAGAGAGCCCCCGGGCCAAACTAACCGTCCGATGGGCCTTGGCTATGCTCAGAGATAGGTAAGGTGTGCAGGATACAAGGACGGTGGCGGGAAGAGCCAGGCTGCCTACTGTAGTTTGCAGAGGTGTTCGCATAGCAGCATATTTATTTTTGCGCCTGCTGAGATGGGAACTTTGGGCCATCCACTCGCCAACTGTGCGTCTTGTGTGACGCGTTATTTGCACAGGCTGTGGCCAGCCAGTATGCGTCGTCGCATTTGGCGCCAGAACTAGGGGGTCCTGCGTTGCGCCTCTATATGGATATGCAAGGCCAATGGTTACTCTCAAAGGCTAGATGACCAAGAAAAAATAAGGTCACAGTAGAACAAAAAGAGTCCAACAACAATAGAGAGCCAATAGGAGCCACTACCAAGGTCAGATATGAAAATTTCCTCAATTAATATCCTTAGTGCCCTACTTTACCTCCTTACACAACATGTCTCTTTTCCCTTTTCTTTGAGCTCAGCACACCCTTTGCTGTGATATTGCCAGACTCATTACGCCATTAATGGCCCAAGGCAAGGTCAGCATCCTCAAGACCTCTCTGTGGTCTGTTGGGTGAAAGTGGAAGTACTAGGAGTTGCTGGAAGATCTGGTGTGGACCACCCACTTTCTCACAATGCACACATACCAGCTGGTACACTGGATTTTCCTCTGTGAGCTGGAGAGGAACCATGCCTTCAACCCCAGTGAGCTCTTCAGCCAGACATTCTTTTACAAAGCCTTCCTCAGCCTGGCTGGGAAGAAGGTCATACATGAGAAGGTCAAGCTGTCAATTAAGGCCATTAGGGTGCTTATTCAGAGACACCTTGAAAGCTACACAAAGGCTGCCAACATTGGGCCTGGGAAACACAGCAACATGGCCCAGGTGGCAGCCTATGTCAGCACCAACATCATGATTGCCTACAAGGTCAATGTCCAGCTGTGGTTTGGTGAGTACCTCCAGTGTGCTGTCAATGCCCTGCTGAATGTGTGCCAGTGGAAGGAGGTTCTGCACAAGGAAATGGCCAACAGCAATGAACATGAGTTCCACCATGCCTGTGAGGAGAGGATCTGGGGGCCAGCATGCCAGGTCAAGGAGGCACTGCACACAGAGACCCTGATTGTGGCAAGCTCCCACCAGAAGGGCAACTTATCCTTACTAAGCTATCACCAATCCTTCAAGCATATGATACCACTTGCATGTTTGCTGAGGATGACATTTATTATGATGTCAAGAAGTCTCCAGAAAAGCATTTCCAGGCATTCTAGGGGCTTTGCAAATTCCTGGAGGTGAGGGAGGCAAAGTCAGTCCAGTGCTTTCCTCTCCAGACTTCTTGGGTGTCATGCCACCTGCACATATATATGTGGATCCTTTGCCAGCATATCCTAAAGTGGTCATCTAAGAAAGAGGTGTTGATCAAGGAGACATGGGAGGGGGTGACTCTTGACTTCCATTCCAATTGTGGTGATTGGGAACCACCACATTAGATTATCCCAAGGCAAAGTCCAAGTCTACTATTTCAGAACCATAAATTCTGTGATAGTAGAATAGCCTTTTGGTTATGGTATTAGACTTGGGCCTAATATCAGCACACCAATGCATTCAAGGACCAGCATGGCAGGAGGTTCTTTTGGGCAATCTAGACAGGTGGGGTATCTGTATCAATCATACTCAAGACCCCTAAGACAAAGAGGAACCTTAGTTGCAAGCAAGGCCAGGCTGCTGCTGATGGGGTTGCCACCAATGATTGTGCAGTGGAGCTCAAGGGCAATTGCAAGGCTGACAGCATGAGGGACCAGGGCACCCAAAGGAGGCAGCACAGGAATGACCACTCTGCAGACTGCTCCTACATACACACCATTGTACACAATGAGCTACAGGACACAAAGGGGAAGTGTCTCCCCATTGATCCAGGCTATCACAATATCCTTTAGGATGATGACAACACCATCCCAAAGACCAAGGCTAGGATGACACAGGTATGCTGCAGCACCATCAATACCATCAGGTCCAAGCTCTACATTGAGGTGTGAGCAAGGGAATGGTTGCTTCTCAGCAGCTTTTACAGCAGGACCGCAACTACCCATACAACATCAACACACTCTGTGCACCACAAGTATGACTCAGTGAAGGGTGAATGGGGGAAGAATCAGGCCAGAAAGATGCATCTGTATGCTGGCCATGGGGCACATAATTATCCACACCATCAAGAATTGTGCCTCTCTGCCTATATCAGTCAGAGGCAGACCAATGCTTGGCTGGTGTGCATGCTATGGCACAGGTTCAACAAGGACACAGATATCATCATGGGAGACTGGTCCACACCCATGGTCCACTACCATGAGTCCATCTGTGACAAGGGCTGATGGGCAATGTTCAAGAGGCATGGATTCAAGGTCTATCTGGTGGATGAGTACCACACACCCATGACCTGTCATGAGTGCTGCAACCACCTGGAGACCTTCAAGCATGTCCCCAATCCATGACCATGGCAGTGAGCAATGCATCCTGATGTCAAATGCCATGGGCTTTTAAGGGATAAAAAACCTATATTGTTTGAAGTCCATGGAAGATGCTAGGGAGCCATCTTGCTCACAGCTGTAGAACCAGGACATGGCAGCAGTGCTCAACTTCAGGCATATCCTCTTGAGCCTCCAGGCCAATGGTGAGACTTCGGAGTGGTTCCAGTATGCAATGTCCCAGGATGATGGTGGTCGTGGTGGTCTGGCACCTGCCAAGGCTGTAAAGTGCAAGGCCACTGCTACTGCTGACAAGCTGCTGGTGAAGTGCCAGTATAAAGGCTGTTCCCCACCAGGTCCATAAAGAACTTTTCGGCCCTGTTATTGCAGGGCTAAGATGCAATCAAAGCAAGATGCTTGGGCCACTCTCCATGCAATGTAATGGAGGGGAGACCCCCTAAAGGTGAGTTGGCTGGGCAGAGAGTCTCAGCTAAGTAATGGATTGAATAACTGTAGCCTGCTGTGAGACAACGTACTAATAGGCTCGACCTTTGGCCATTCTGCTAACACTTCTCACTTTGCCATATGTTCAACAATGCAAATGCACACACAAATAGCTCAGCTTGTTAAACACAATATTTGCCTCCATTGAAATGCAAAATCACGGGGCATGTGCCGCGAATACTACACACTGGTGGCGTGATATCCATCATCGCATGGTGCGAACTCGTTTGCAAATAGCCGTAAATCGAAACTCCGCTCAAGCCGGGTCGCCTCACACCCCTGGGTGCTTCCCCCTCCCCCTCCCCCTCCCCCGCTTTAAGGCTGGTGATTCTTGGCCCGATGCAGGCTAGTGGATTTAAAGGGAGGCCTAACCCACAGAGGATGTAATAGCACTTGAGCCCCAATCAACAGACTAGCTACCCTCCCCCACTCCGCGTTTGTTTACCCCAAACCCATTGGCCGTACGGGCTACTCTCTGTCCTAGTACCTGTTATCCACATCAGTACCTAGCCTTTTCACATTCCCCGCCTCAACCCATTCCTTTTCGTGTATCCGTCCTACCAAAGGGTTTTCTTGACAGGTCGCCTGTCCTCATTATTGTATTTCATCCGGACCCGAGTCAACCTTCTCCCCCCCCCACACGGAGCCCGCTTGTTTGTGTAAGCTAGGCATTCGGGCTTGCGCCACAGTCACTACTTTAAGTCCCTTTTCGTCTTCTCCGTACGGTCGGCCTCATTACAGCATAGCTGCACACATCGCCATGGCCGCTACGAGCGACTCTACGCCCCAATTAAGCGTCAAGCTGTACCGCGCCGAGGAATGTCGCCGCGTCATGCTCCCAACCGAGGACCTCAGCATCGAGGCCGTTCAATCAAAGGTAGGCTAATGCCACCGGGCTCTACACTACACCCATCGACGCTTTAACAGTAAGAAACGACTCCTCAAGTTTTAGGGTAGTAGGCTAGCTAATGTAATCATGGTATACCTCGCTTACACATTACACCCGCCCTTCTCTCCTATACTAATAAGGTCCAAGAACTCTATGATCTCGACGTCGGCAATTTCGCGCTGACGTATCAAGATAGCGACGGCGACTGCATCACGGTATCCACCACCGAAGAGCTGCAGGTAGCTGGTAAGTACCATTTGAGGGCTAGGATGAGTAGCCACAGGCGATTATCGGGTACCGGACCGGACATTCAAGGTAACCGGACTACGAATTGACATCGATAATCCCCAACTCTTTAATATCTGTACCGCAGTCCGAGAAGGAATCCCAACTGGCACGACGTCATTAAAGCTCTCCATCCAGAGTCACGGGGCGTCTGTGGCCCAGGCCGCCAGTCCGACGGACGCGGGATTCGACGAGGCGAACCGTAAGTAACCCCATTACCCCGTTTCTCCGATAATTACAGCGGACCTAGACGAATAGGGCAATATTCCCAATGCCCCTGTACCTAACCAGCCATTCCTTCGCCATACCACGGTCGCCTCTCCAATATCGCCCTCTCCACCACACCAGTGACCCTTGACGGGGTGAGCGGCCTGGCCCGAACCCGGTTCGGCAAGGAATTCAACGAAACCGAGATCCTAAGCATTTTACGCGACATTAGCCTCTTTATTTGTGCCCGGGACCTGGGCCCGGATGTGCTATCTTCAGTGACTTCCGAGAAGAGCCTAATCACCCCGCAAAATGCCACCCTCGTCGAGTCCAAGGCTAGCCCACAGGTGTTGACCTCCCGCGTCGACCCAGACAAGACCACCAAAGGCAAGCAATCATGACTAACTTTTCGCTTGACCACCTCTACTCTGGGCTCTTGAGCCAACGTCGTTGCCAGTGGGACTGGCCCTAACCTCATCTTGTGTAAATCATTACACCCACTTACATCCCTCCCTTTCTCTCTCTCACCTAATTCCACATCACAGAATCCATCCCACCGGGCGCGGCTGCTTGGGGTATGGCTGAGGTGGCCGAATGGTTTGCAAGTGCTGGATTCTCCGACTACACCGAGGCGGTCCAGGAAAACCACATCACCGGCGAGGTGCTCTTCCAGTTGGACGACAACAACCTCAAGGACCTCGGTATTCAGTCCGTTGGTAAGCGGGTAATCTTACTTAAGGCGATCCGTAAGCTCAAGGAAGACAGTATTCTGAAGGCGTTGGCCAGTCGACACCCGGACGTGCAACTTGAAACGCTAACTCTCTAAAGTCCGGGTAGCAGGGCAATTATCCTTACCACGAAGTATAAACTGTACTGCCCCTATCAACTTGGCCGTATCGCATGCTCCTTTTGCACCTCGCCATATCTTGTTTCCTCAAGTCCATTTTCGGTTGTAAGGAATACCATTATTATTCAGAATGCTGCAGTGCGGCAAGCGCATTACTAAAGTAAAAAGTATCATTTATAAAAAAAGATGATGCGATCGGCTTATAATGTGTGAGGTTAAGGGGTAAAAAATATCTGTGTCATCTGAGACAAGCAGGCAAGGCAGAAGGTCTTGAAAAGACGGACTGTAGGACGCCGTGCGTTTCGAATAAAGAAGGAAAAGGTGCGGGGATGGAGGAAACAGTTGAAACCCCTATAAAGGGAGGGAAGACATGTGAGTAGTAGACAGACTCGGTGTATGAGGTTCATGGCAGGATGGCTGGACCGGGCTCACACGGCCGAATAGCCGCCCCGCCGGCGGCCACCACAGGACTGGTAAATGTACTGCACAAACTCGACACACAACGACGGTAAGTCCTGCCAGAAGTAGCGGTGCGGGATGAGGTCAAGGCCTGTAGCACCAGCGATGGCATAGTTATAGATGATGCCTACCACAAAATACACAAGAAGCAGGATGCCAATGCTGAGAGTGGAATGAAAACCGTGGGAACGGGGTTATAGAGTGATAGAAGGGCAATAGGTGCGGCAAATTAGAGATTGTGGTAAAAATGGCTTACAATATATGAATTCCTTGTAATACTATCAACCTGAAAATGGCAATCTAAATAATAATGTACTTACATCTTGAAGAGAGTACCAAAGAAGCCGCTACCGCTACTGTGGGCAGGTTCGTCGGGTTTAGGTTCATCGTCCGGTTTCTTCTCGGGCTCGTCAGGCTTCTTAGGGTCGGTCCGCTTCGTACTAGAGGCGAGTCCAAGGGGGGGGCGGTAGGGTGGCGGAAACAGAGAGGATGGATAGTGGGGTAGGGCAAAAGAGGATTAGTGAAATCACCTAGTATGAATAGTTGTAACCAGGACCGTATGATCAGACTCTCTTCCACTCATGGCTTGCAGTCGCCTCAAAAACAGGCAAAAACTTACAGACACACCGCGTCGCTCTTCCAGTCCAGGGTAAGTACACCGTCCTTCATACTGACAAACGTGGGTACCGACTTGGCCGCCGCCGCCTCCTTATCACAGATGAGGTTGATGTCGCATCGGTAGTCTGTCTTGTCGACAGTGGGACCGCGCATGGTCCATTGCAGTTTGGGTGAGGTTTCCGGGTCAGAACCTGGGGAAGCCTTAGGCACGGTTATGGCCGGTGACGCGCCGTCATCTTGACCTCCGCTGACGGGCTGAACCCAGGTTACTCGTGGCTTCTCGGCCTTGTAGTTGACGTCTGTGCGACACACGAATGTACCCACCGGACACTGGTCATCCTTCGGAACCTCGTCCTTCTTAGTCAAAGCCTGGCACGGGTTGAGGGAGTATTCCTCCATCGTGTAGGTGGGTGGCGTCGTCACCTTCACCTTCACGACGTGTTCCCTATACGAGCCGGTGAATATATGTGGGTAGGTAGGGTCGATGGTATTGGTATTAAACTTAGAAGCATTTCCTTGTACTAAAGGGCTCTCCGTCTACCCGTAATTTCTTCACATTGAACGTTGCAACTTGATGTTAACTCAATATAGGCCTAGGGCAATACTTACTTGTCTAGAGCTGAGAGGTCATAGTGTTGACCTGAGATGGTAAGGTCCTTGCAATTCAGGGCGCTGGCCCACGGCAAAGCTAGGAAACTGGCCGCAGCATAAAGCCGGAGTGAATGCGACAAACGGACCATGTCAACCTTGGCAGCTCTTAACTGTATGGAGATGAAACTTGGCGGTC
Organism: Tieghemiomyces parasiticus; assembly: GCA_027575765.1. Lineage (NCBI taxonomy): Eukaryota > Fungi > Kickxellomycota > Dimargaritomycetes > Dimargaritales > Dimargaritaceae > Tieghemiomyces > Tieghemiomyces parasiticus. The sequence goes on from JANBPT010000543.1 coordinate 30,939, forward strand.
AGCGAATGCTTAATTGTGGTGGGATGCGGGATGCGTCGGAGGTTGGCACAAGAATTAGAAGAGCGGAGTTCAGTGAGAGGTGATCTCGTGGACTTTAGGGTAGTCTAGTAATAAGGCTGGAGATGTGGAGCGGAGATTGACGTGCGCGATGAGCAGCAAACCAAGCAGATGGAATTGCAACCGGGAGGGTGGCGGGGTAATATGGGAAGAGGACAAGAACAGCAGTACGCAATCGAGCCTACAGCGACTTTGGGCGCCAAAGCACAGAAAAGGGCCGAGATGCAAATGGTGCGGGCTAGCACCTCGCTGAAGTTTCGTTGACTCACAGCTATCCCCTTTTTGTGGTCTCCCGCCATAGCACCCGAAGGCAGTGACATCTCAAGTAATGTAATTTGCAGGTATCTCCTGATACCTCGGGCTGTCCGCCTGAGGCTCATGCCCGCCTCCGCCTGTGCAAAGCCCCGGCCGCCTGGATTGGCTGCACGCCCTTTAGTCCCATCGCCAGCCCTAGACCGGGCCGATACTTTGCGGGGACATTTA
>JANBPT010000544.1:0-31475 GCA_027575765.1 Tieghemiomyces parasiticus
TCGATTTGGCCCGATCTTAAGGCGTACGTCCGTGAGGAACGGGTTACCGTTCTTATGATGCCGCGGTTGCCTTAAGTGTGGGGTTTGACCTTATATATATATATATTATGGTTTGGTTAGTCGGGAGCGAGGGAAATATACCATTACCACCGCCAGCACCCCTCCTCAATCGTTGGCAGTTTCATACGACCTGATCGTTCAACATTAAAGATATTATGAGGTCTCTTTACGTAAGGTTTTTAATAAGCTAGTGCCTGAGACGGGAATTAAGCAAACAACAAGACAAGTAAAAGCGCGGGCAGCGGGATATGGTCCAACGGAACGAGGTGCGTGCAGAAGTATGAAAAAGGGGAAAGCCCCAAGAGCGAGGGAGAATCGATTCCCCGACCCTTATAACCTCACCGGCGGTTCTGCTAACACGCCGGTTCTTGCACTAGGCTGGTCCATGAGCCTAGTCGGATGATTCATCAGCGGCGGTTGTCAGGCCGTTGGTTTTGCCCGCTGCTGCGTGGCTCACCTTCTGCCGGAGTGTGGGTGACTCACCCGGGGGGGGGGAGGGGCTGGATCATCCACCACAATAAAATTTACATCCGTCATAACATGGAAAGCGCTGGATGTCGAAGGACAGAAACTAAAAACCGGGTATGTCCCCCCCTCCCTTGTTACCGCCGCTTTCCTGGTCCTTCAGGTTATTATTTTTTGGGAACTTCTGATTCGTCTATGACGGGTTTGGGAGTCTGACAACATCAACCAGCTTGTATATGAAAATAAAGAATCTAGCTAGCCAAGTAGTATTCCGCTTAAATACGGTGGTGGGTTTTTTAATCTCAACGTGATAGACAAACACCGTGAGGGCGGGAGTAGAGATGAGAAGAGAGAGGGGGGGAAGAACGACAAACTAAAAGTCGAAAGGGGGAGAGATATGGAAGGGAAGGGGGGGGGGGCGGGACAAGAAGTCCACACAAAGAGTTTTCTTTTAAGCGACTAAAATACGAGCCGTGATGGTTAAAAATAGTTGCAAAGTTGAGTGGGTTATAAAGGGGGGGTAAAGTAAACAAAAAATAAAATATAAAAAAGAAATGATGAAATATATACCCTTTCCCAGAGAATGTTCAGAAGTGGTAGTTGTGGATGATGGGGAAGAGGAGAGGAGTGAGAGAAAGAGTGTATTGAAGGGGAAGGAGGGAAAAAAAGAGGGGAGAAGGGGTACCGCCTCCCTTTTAGAACATACCCGCATATACACACACATACACACACACACTGCACACAGAGAGATAAATGCACTAATCCACGTCCATCTCACCGGCGTTCTTACCCGGCGCCTGGTTCTCGGCCTTGGCCTCGGGGGCGGCAGGGGTGGGGGGAGTAGCAGTGGCGGAGGGCTCGGGGGTAGCCGGCTTGGGCTTAGGCTTCGACAGGATGGGGGTCGCAAACTGGGCCAGTTCGGCGCGCTCGTTGTTGATTTGGGCGGCGGTGACGGCGGGCTTGGCGGCGTACTTGGGCAGACCCTCCTGGGTAGCCAGGGCCGTCTCGAGCCACTCGCGGGCCTTGAGGGCCCGGTCGGCGACCTTCTTCTTATCCTCGGCCGAGATGTGGGCGTACCGCTCCTCCTGGCGGGTGGCGCTCACGAGGAACTTTTGCACCGTGTCTTGCAGCAGGTTGGCCGCCTTGGGCACCAACTCGGCCTCGCGCTGGCGTCCCGCCGCCGCATCACCGACCTGGCGGAGCTTGGTCAGCCGCTCCACGTATACGCTCTTGGTGGCATCGTCACCATCGCCGTACAGCCACTCCTCCGTGTCGTTCAGTTCCCGCACGAACCCTTCGTAGGCCTTGGGGTCAATGTAAGCCTTGAGCGGGCCCTCGGCCTTGGAACGCATCTCGTACACGTATTCCTCCACCTCGTTCTTCTTGTGCTCGGTGTCCACCACCAACTTGTCGACCGATGACATCTCGCCCTCGTCCGAACGCAGCTTGTTGACCGTATCCACCGACAGGCCGGTCGTACCGGAAACCACGGGCAGATCCTGCTTGCGCACCAGCTTCTTGGTCTTCTTGGGGGCCGGGGCGGCCGCGGGCGTGCCCTCGGCAGACTCGCTCGGGGTAGCGTCGGAGGTCGTGGGGGCAGCATCCATACCGGCCTCAGCGGCGGCCAGGGCGGCCTCTTCCTCGTCCTCACCTTCGCCGGCGGCCTCCTCAACCACGTAGGCGCTCTCCACGTTTAAGATGCCGTGGATGTTGAGACGGGCCTTGACCTTGACGGTGCTCAGTTCACCCTTGGCGTCGGGGGTGACGTTCTTGATGCTGAAGCGGCCGATCCAGGGCTTGATACCGGAGGGCAGCTCGGCAGGGGAGGCGTAGTAAGCCTCAATGTCGAAAGGCTGGCGGCGGTAGAAGGTCAGGATCTTGGTACTGGGCACTACGTTGTTCCGCGGGAAGGCCACCAGCTCGCAGTCGGCGGGGGTCTCCTTAACGGGCTCCCACACGAACTTGATGGGGTAGCTGTTGGTGTCGCGCACCTGGAACTCGCGCACCTTGAAGGCCGGCGAGAGCATGGCACACTGCAGGGCGCAGCCGCGGGCCACGGCCTCGTCTTGGTTCAGGGTGAAGCTCAGCTCGCGCTGGAAAAAGTCAGTCAGACGCTGCTTGACAGCCGGGATGCGGGTGCTGCCACCCACCACCTCGACAAAGTCAATGTCCTGGACCTGGAGGCCCGAGTTGTCCAGGGCCTGCTGCAGGGGAAGGACCATGCGCTCCAGGAGGGGGTTGACCAGGGTCTCGAATTCCTCGCGGTCCATGAGGGCGCTCACGTCCATGTCGTCCATGATGTTCTCGACGTTGAGCATGGCCTGCGGGTTGGCCGACAAGATCTTCTTGAGCTTCTCACATCCGACGCGCAGACGGAGCATGGCCTTCTTGTTGCTGCGAATGTCAACCTTCTTGGTGTTCATGAAGTGGTCGCAGAAGTGCTCAACCAGAACCTCGTCAATGTAGCGGCCACCGAGATGGCGGTCGAAGGCGGTAGACTTGATGTGCAATTGGCCCTTACGGAAGCCCACGATGGCCACGCTGTAGGTGGTGTGGCCCATGTCAACGAAGGCCACGTGCCGGGTGGTGTCCTCGGGCAGATCGGTCTTGGTGATACCGTAGGCCAGGGAGGCGGCGGCGGTGTCCGACATGAGGCGGAGCACGTTGAGACCGGCAATCTCGGCGGCGCTCAGCACGTTGCGGCGCTGGCTGTCGGTATACCAGCCGGGCACCGAGATAACCACGTCCGACACGGGGGACTTGAGCTCGTTGGCGGCAGTGGTGCGCAGCTTAGCCAAATACATGGCCACCAGCTGGGTGGCGCTGAAAGTCTGCTCGGAGCCGAGGTAGTTGACCCGGACGCCAACCTCGCCGTCAACGTCACACAGCGGGGCGGTGATGAACGTGCTCTCAATCTCCTGGATGTCCTTGTCATTGTAAGACCGGCCCACCAGGCGCTTGAGGCTGGCAACGGTGTTGCGGAAGTTGGAGATCTCCTGAGTCTTGGCAGCCTCACCGAGGTAGCGCTGCTTGGGGCCAAATGATACTAGGGAACTGTTACGAAGGGTCAGGAGGGGGCAGAATAGGGTGGGAACAAAAAAGGGAGTGGCCGCGTCAGTATAAAAAAGAATAACAACGTGAGATGGGTGGCCCACCGGCCACCAGATCAGGGAGGGGCCACGGATCTCGGAGTAGATCTAAATCAAGGCCGCTATGCGGGCATACACCTCTCCCGGAAGGAGCCGCCACGCTCTACGGGTAATAGGTTAACGGTACTTACGGAGTAGTGCGGTTCGAAACCTCGTTGCACACAATGTCGATACCGCGGTTGCGGGCGACGGCAATGAGGGACTGCAGGTTGCCGAAATCGATACCGACGACGGACATGATGGGCAAGTAAGGTTAGAGAAGAATGAAAGAGGGAGGGGGTATTACTAGTAGTGATCAGTGATGAACCGGGTTGAGATGAAATCGGAAGGGGTGATGGGTCAACAAAGTGCTAAGAGTGTAGGCTGACGAAAGAGTGAGGGGGGGAGGGAAAGCACAGGTCAACTATGAGCGGGGCAGGGCTGGCAGATAAGGCGCGCACTGGACGACGAGGACGTGTTGGTGTGGACCCTTGTGGTTGCCCGGGGCCGCTGGTCCACAGGCTTCGGTGGGCCTGTCTCTGGCTACCCAAGATCCCCGGGCGTCATGGGCCGGCGTGGCAAGGACGAGAACCATAGATTCCCTTCCCCCCTCCCGGCTTACCTTCGGGCGGAAAAAAAAAAGGCGGGCCGGTATGGGAAAGGGTGAGGTTTGGGCGGGTTGACGCTGGAAAGGAAGGCAGTGGAACAACCATAGTGCCGAGTAGGCTGGATCGGGCATGAGGGCGGACAGGGAAGGCTGTAGAAGGTGATGGTGCGACTGCGCCATTAGCACATCGATCCAATGGGGTCAGAGGGGGAGGGCACGTTGGGCTGTTCTATAGGCGGTATAAGGGGGTGGCGGCCAGCGTAAAGAAAGAAGGCATAGGCGGGTCCGAATAATAGGCTTCAGGAATAACGAAGCTGGTGCCATAAAGGGCAGGGTGTGTGGATAGATCGCGGTAAAGTGAATGGAGGGGACACACAAGGAATCATTCCAGTGCCTTCAAGCCGCTACTCGTCTATTGCCCCTACCAGACCTTCAGCTTGGTAACTCGAGCCTACGTGAATCCTCTAGAAAGATGCCGGGAGGTTGTTGAGGTGACACAGCGGCTTAATTTTCCTCTTTTCCCTTATTAGCTAATTTGTGCCCAGCCGTGAGTCCGCTTCCTCGTGGGGGCTTCCACCATTGTTCACTGGTAGCTCCCTACAGAGCAGGGATTTATTCTTCAAGGCCGTTAGATTTCGTGTGAGACAAAATTAATGATAGCAGTAACAACCGAGCTAGTTGCAGCTCGCTCCAAAAAAAATTGCGGCACCGACTATTCCCAAGTGGTCACCCACCTTAGTACTAAATCGGCTGAAACATGCTTAACTTCGCAGATCTAACGGGATGCGGTGCTTACATCTCCATATGGCCGCAACTGATGAATTTACGAGTGAATCAATATTTAATGTTGCATAACAACAACAAAGCGCACTCTGATTGGTTGATTTCTCTTACCTGTCATCCTGCGCCCTCCACTTGCTTTTATGCCTAGGCTGGCGGCAAAAGTGGCAGTTTTTTTTTGAGGGATAGACCGAGTCATTGATGTTACCTTCAACCCCTGTCTCGATTATTTCAATGAGACCACTCTAACAACATAGAATAGGGTATTATTCATGGCATGGCGGGGGGGGGTTTATGTGCTACCTCCGAAAGTCAAGGTGACGCGTGGAGACTTTGATACCAAAGTACTTGCAGAAGATTCGTAGATAGACACTAGATAAACCAATTCCAAGCACCCAACATAGGGATGTGGTCGGAATAATCGCCGTTTCACTATAGCATTGGAATACGATATAATAAAATTAAGTTTATACACTAGCTAGCCGTTTTATTAAGGCTGCCGGCGAATAAGTAGCATATATTCTATCCAACCACAATTGTCGTATGAAGTTCAGCAGTGGAAAGCATGTGAAGTGACGTAAGGAAAAGCATCAAGAGAGCACAGCCTAAAAAAAGCGGGGAAATAACGAACTCATGATATCAGCGGCGAATTGTGTCATCATTAAAGGAACGCAAGGCGGAACCTCGATTAACTTGGCTGGTCGTTATTGTACTGATAATCTGAGTGAAATGCTAGTGTTTCTCACCCCGTAGCATTATGTTATGAGGGTGTGTGACCCGGGAGGGGGAGTAACTAGAGGAAAGACCGAGGGAAGGTCACTGGCAAGTAGGTCGAATTTTGAATAAAAGCAACGGTATTTATTTACACACTTAACGAATCTACAGCTTTGGGTGATTCGTTGTCTTTAAATAGGAGTGCTTCGGGTGATGACGCAAAACCGTTCGGTGTAGCTTGATGCACTTGGTTCCGGTGACTTTCTCCATGAGTAGGCGGATCCACAATCGAGTCGAGTTCGCTTCCGACGTCGGAAGGCCGCCGCCTTCTTAATTTTACCAAAGGATGAGAATAATTCGTGATGGAAGTATAAGTATTCTATCGGGAGGGCAGAGCCTGAAGGGAGACGGCTTCTTCGGTCAAGGGGCTTCCTGGGGTGCGCCTTGGTTACAATAATACACCACTAAGGTCGGGCAGTTTTCCCCCTAATGCTGACCTCACTCAACACCATTTATATTATTCACTTATGCATTGCTAATATACTGAACTTGACTTTCCAAATATTAATTAAGACGTAGTATGTCTATAAGCACTGATTAAGTGTTATCCATGAATGGCTAATGTGTACTGTGACGCCCATAAACAAGACCGCATAACAGATGCGTTAGTATACAGCCTCTCCAAGTCACCTTCCGCCTGAGGTTACCAAACCTTCCATGCAGCCGCCCGGTATGCACACTAGTCCATGAACCTTGTCACAAAGCACCCTTTAGCAATTCGGGCCTCCGCCCTCATCCATAATTCCCTCTCCGTCTGTTAACCTACTTCACATACCGTCTAGCTTTTGTTGTATTCCCACGCGCGCGCTCTCTCTCTCCCGCTACGCCTATCACACTTCTTACGCCTCCGCTTTACTAACTTTGCTATTACCCCTTCGTACACGCCTTACTTACCGTTTATTGCTTATCATTGCACTCCTAGTAAAGCCCATCACGGTCCGCACGCCCACTAATCCCCTTTAGTAGCATCACCAAAGACGGCCACTTGCGAACGATAGAATGAGTCTTACGTACCGGGGATCTGAGCCGACGGGGACTATATAAAAGCCGGTAAGCTTATTGCCACTCAAAGGTAAAGTACGCCGCCACTTCTCTCTTTGCTTACCACTACCGCCACCGCTGCCACCCACTTCTCTTCACCATCCCTAACTTTATCACTTGCGCTATACGCACCTTCACTCCCGCCGCACCCACTGTCACCCTCATTGGCATCTCCAACCCCGCCGCCATGTTCGTCATTAGGTTCATCGCAGATAGGTCTCCCATGCTCAGGGGCCTTAGTTCACCCATTGAGCGGGACATAGCATAGTTTTCGGAGAAAAGTCGTAATCATGTGTAAGGCCAACGCTGTTTTTACGTCTCCCACACCTTTCCTAGCACACACAATCGCTTGGAACAGTGAAAATACGTATAAAATAAGTCCCTTAATGATTCAGTGTCGATACACCTTGCACCGATACCATATTTATTATTCCCTGCTCATTGGCAAACCTCACGAGCTACCCTACCTTCCCCTCTACAGCTTCCTCTTGCGTAAGTAGGCTGCCATTTTCTACCAGTACTTGTCACATGGAAACTTTTGTGTTTCACCGTGAAGTCAGGTCCTTTCAACTGTGATCATAATGACCTTCCGGAGGGTGATAGTTATATACAAGGGAAAGGGGGTCAGCGATAGACTATATACAAATGTGGGCGCTGGCAGTCATACTAATTTTGTATTAAGACTGGCGGTAGGGAGTCTGATATATGAAGAAGGGTCCTAGGATTACCCAAAGTCCTCGTCGGAACCGAATAAAGGGGATAGGAAGTGATCATCCAAATATTGCAGTCATTATTAGCTGGTTCTGGCTGGAGCTTTTGTGATGGCGCTACAAGTGGATCTGATGGCGCAGCCTTTGGTCGCTGGTTTGGGTGACCACAAAGATATATTATTCAATTTCACACACATCCAATCGATAACGTATACCATTATGCGAAAGCCATTTATAATCCACTACTGAATATTGGTAGAACCTACGATACATTGTGATAGCATGTCGGAGGCTTCTTTCTACTGGCGGAGCTGCGCAGTCTGATTTGAGTATCGGATCGAGTACAGTTGCCAATCCGGCAGGGGAAGGGGCTGGTACTACAGTGGCCTAGAGAACACTCGTTGGCAAAGTCGGGCTTTACACGGACCCGCTAGTCCAGCGCCCCTGCGTCACAGTTTCCCCTCCACCTTTCAGATCAATATGTTATAGTAATTGTCACATACTTTTTTTTCTTGTAATGCAACACAGACCATGGAAGCGCCATATCTTCAGTTTGACCAATATATTTAGCTTACGAACTTAGGGATGATTTTCCTAATATAGATTGTGATAGTAGTCTCTCCTTTTACATGGTCAGCTTCCAGGTTCACCAATAGCGATGAGGTTTGCTTATTTTCAATGCAACTATATCAGACTCCTCTTCAGCTGACCACCAAGGCCTCGAGCACCCTATCCTTGGTCGGGCAATGCTGCCAAAACCTCTACTGTCGAAGGTGCCACTCCCCATCGCCACCGACACCCACTTGTCCATTGGGGGATATGTTCACGCTCATTCATCACCGTGGCAGGCTAATAAGACCGAATTAATCTTTCTAATTGTATGGTAGCCATGTATGGTCCCACTCCCGCCAATCCGGTCGCGGACGCCACTCTTTCTCCCCATCCTCCAGGGCTTAAAGGCCACGGTGAAACGGGCTGTGTGACTTGTCTTCCCTGCCTCGCCATTCCCACGTTACATTGTACCTGTAAAAAAATTATAATCAAAATAACTGCAGCCGGGTCATTCTCTACTCCACGTCTCAGAGGGGGCCAGGGGGGGCGTGCGGTGAAAGATCGGCAAGGCGCTGACTCTAAGGAGACATGTCTCGCACCGTAGACCTGGAGGTGTGTGTATGGGTGGATTTTTTTAAAAAACTTTCCAGGTCACGAGCAGCGAGGTATTAACGATCCTATTCGCTCTCCAACCCAAATATAAAAATATCGGACCGACTTTACGCTCTTCTGTCTTGTGCTATAAAGCCGATAGAGAGCCCGACGAAGCCGCCAGCAATGCTTCTCTTTTCGCCACGCCGAGTAAAACAGCCTTCCCTACTTCGCCACTCTCCGCTTGCGTCCTTTTAATCAGGCTACCCGACCCCCCTCACTGGCCTTAGGTCCCCCTACTTCCTACCGTCCGCACCGCACATCGACCGGGCCCGAACCTCATTCGAAATCCCCTCTACTATGCAATAAGATTCGGTCCAGCTTGCCCTCATTTGCACCTTCGTTTCCACTAGTGGCCTTTTCTAGGCCGCCACCCGCTCAACGCCATGACGCTGCCATTCGCTCCCCACGGAGAGGACACACGCCGCCCTAACGAGCGGCGTCCTTCGAATACTCATGAAAACCAAGTGGTCAAGATGCTCCGTACCGCTGATGTCGAGGACATGCTCATGCCAGGTAAGCATTCGTGAACGCAATCATGGCACCTTCCTCCCTCTGCCTGCCTTGGGGAGCCTTGGTCGCCCCACTGCCAACTGGGAGAGGGGCTTAACATGTCGGCTGTGGCTAGAGCAGGGTAACTCGAGCCTGGGTGGGTTGGGTGGACGAGAAGTGTTGCGATGAAACAGTCACACCTCGGCTGGTCGGCTCCCAATCCGCTCACCCTCCCCCCTGCGCTGACGCATGTGCGTCAAATCAGCCCTGTGCTTTCCCATAGTTCTCAGCCGCCATGCCCCTGCAGCCAAATATTCGGGCCTGATCTGCATGTTGGCTAGCCATCAGCAGTGGGATGGGGGTGGGAGACTGCTGTACTCTTTCTGCCGCTTCGGTACTACCACTAACACCATCACTAATACCACCTTTCCACCTACAGACGTCTCCCGCGTCCTCATAATCTACACGGGCGGCACCATCGGAATGAAGAACACCGAGCACGGCTACATGCCCGAACCCAACTACTTCAGTTCCCGCCTGTCTACTCTGGGTCGGTTCCACGATTCCACCGCCAGTCTATCCCCGTATGCTCTTTCCCGCACTTCATCGACGGGGTCCATGCTTGACCTTCTGCCGCCGAATACTGCGACGGCGACCAAACTGGCCAGTCCCGGGCCTGAATCCGACCTGCATAGCGACGCCGCGCCCACCGACTCGGAAGTTAAGGCGACGTCAGGAGGCCAGGCACCGACCACGGTGAACGGCGAGGACATTGCTAGTGACACAACCTCCGACATCGATGCGGACCCAATTGTGGAAAGCAGCATCTTCTCACCATGGCTCATCACCCCGCCGTCCCTGTATGGCAAGCGAATTCGCTACCGTGTGTTGGAGTATTGTCCTCTACTCGACTCGTGCAATATGACCATGAATCGTAAGTTTCGACGATGAAATTGCTCGCGTTCTCTTTACCCTGACTGGGCACCATCCTGGGGTGCGACTACCAGTCTAACCATTTAATCATCCACGGACCCACCTTCCTTCGCACCCACCTTCCAGATTGGATCCACATTGCCAACGACGTGGAGCGCTTTTACAGCCACTTTGACGCCTTCATCATCCTTCACGGCACTGACACGATGGCCTACACGGCCAGCGCACTCAGCTTCCTTCTGGAGGACCTGGGCAAGACAGTGATTCTGACGGGGTCCCAGATTCCTATTTCCGAGGTGCGCAACGACGCGATCGAGAACCTGTTAGGCGCGCTCACCATCGCGGGTCACTTTGTGATCCCAGAGGTCAGCCTCTTCTTCGGCAACACGCTGTACCGCGGAAACCGCACGTCGAAAGTGGACGCTATGAACTTTGCAGCGTTTGACTCGCCTAACCTTCAACCGCTGGTTAAGATGGGTGTCAACATCCAGGTGAACTGGTCCGACGTGCTACGTCCCACCGCCCTCACCCGTTTTCGCGCCCATAAGAATATGAACCCTAATGTGGCTACCCTCCGTTTATTCCCCGGTATCACCGCCGCCGCCATCCGTGCCTTCCTCCGTCCGCCCCTCGTCGGCGTAGTCCTCGAGACTTACGGCGCTGGAAACGCCCCCAACACCCGCGATGACTTTATCCGTGAGCTTCGGCTGGCCAGTGCCCGCGGTGTGGTGATTGTCAACTGTACCCAGTGTACTAAGGGACTGGTATCTGACCTTTACGCCACATCCAAGCATCTAGCCGAGGCCCAGGTCGTGCCCGGGCGGGATATGACTTCGGAGGTAGGTTGTTTATACTCTTTTTTCCTCCTTCCTCCGGGCCGTGGCTAGGATCTACGAGTCCTTTATTGTGGCCTATCGGCCATGGAATATCACGTAGCTCAGTATCCACCTTACTAGGGATCTTAGCACTTCCTTTATTTAATGCTTCTGGATCTACCCCATTTTCTGTCCGAACCATCTCCACCTCCTCTTTTTCACCCTTTGGCAGTGCGCCCTGACCAAACTGAGCTACCTACTGAGCAAGAACTATACCCCTGAGGAGTGCCGAGCCCTCATGGGTAAGAACCTGCGCGGCGAGCTCACCACTGTCGATCCGCACCACGAGCTCAAATTCCACAACCGGGTGCATCACTTTCTGCAGTACCTCGCAGCCTCCATGTTCAGCCAGCGCATGCTCGGCGACCTGTCGCAGCCGCCCGAGACGCACTCAAACGTCGACAGGAACGGTGATGCCGACGCCGGCAGCAACGACACGGCCGAATTGGCCTGCGCCCTCCGCAGCCTCCACATGTCACACGTTGGCAGCGCCGTGGGTTCTCATGGGGACGGCGAGGTCAGCAATCCGGAGGGGGCCGTCCCGAATCTGACGACGACACGTGAGGAACGCCATGCAGTCGAAAAGACCCTTTTCCCGATCCTGATCTGTGCGGCCTCGGCCACCGGTGATTTAGACGGTCTACGGGCCCTGCGCCAGATCCTGGGCTCCCAGTTCCAGCTCAACTGCGTCGACTACTCGGGCCGTACCCCGCTCCACCTGGCCGCCGGTCGCAACCGTGCTACCGCCGTGGAGTTCTTGCTTCGTAACGGTGCCAGCGTTCACGTCCTCGATCAGGCCGGACATACCCCGCTGTTTGACGCCGTTCTGCAACGAAACCGCCGGTGCATCGAGATGCTCGTCCTGGCTGGCGCCCATTTTAATGATAAGGAACTCGGGGAGCTTAACTTCCGCTTCCTCAAGTAAGTTGGGCGCACAAGAGGTGATATCGGGAGCAACCCGGCTTCTATCGTACCCAAAGGGAAGGAGCTGACTTGATAAACGCAAACCTAATTTAACTTCCATTCCCCCCCCCTCTCTCTCTCTCTCTCTCTCTCTACTCGGCTACCTGCTTTACTCTGCCACTTTGCCCTTCTTTCAATCTGTAGTGCCGCGGTCAAGGGCGATATAGACCTCCTCGAAATGTTCGTTCTGGGTGGGATGGATGTGAATCGACCTGGCTTTGACAATCGTACCGCCCTACACCTCGTAAGTATGATAACAAAGCGTTCTCTTTCGACACGGTAGGGGGCGGGGCTTAATCCCCCTTACCCAGTGGCTGGAACGAAGAGGCTTGCGATGTACGGGACATGATGCCCTCTTTCGTACACCCCTCTCTCCCCTCCCTACGCGCTGGTGTTCACCTCCCCGCGTCCTCCAACTATCCATCATTAACTCCTCCTCGTCCTTGTCCTCCTCCCATGGCCTCACCACGATAACCAGGCTTGCTCGGCAGGTCAGGTCAAGTCAGTCACGTACTTGCTGGACCACCCTAAGATTAAACTTGGCCTCCGTGACCGTTGGGGTCGCACAGCCCTCGAAGATAGCCAGGCTTTCTATGACACCATGTCTGACAATGGTAAGCTCTAACGGGTAATTCAACCATGATACTATCCCTCGTACTGTGCCAGCGCAACCGTATATTGTACATTAGATTAGAAATGATAGTCGCGCGATTCAGACCTCGTATCCTGGGGACAAATCATCTCCTTTTTCACCGTCTAACTGTCGCGTCTTCTACCGTTTCACCCGCCGGCATTGATTCTACCTTATCACCAGACGGAACCAGTCGCCACAAGAAGGGCACGATGCGGATCCTGATTCAGCTACTCAAAGAAAAGGTTAACCAGCTTAATCAAATCTAACCCAGGGTGACATTTACAGCTTCTTTTTCCTTCTATAAATCAGTCTTCGTTTTCCGCACTTGGAAGGGTATGCCGTCTTACAGTTAAAGTGGGGGGGAAGTGGAAGAGGGTGCATACATAATTTATGGTCTACAATGCAATAACGAAAAACAAAAAAATCTAAGATATACTATGCACAGCGCAAAATTATGAACCAAAACTAGCACGGCACGGATTGAAATAAACGACAACAAAACTGCATGGCTATGTACACTCTAAGTGATCGGAGGGTAACTCGCATAGAAAGGTCAATAAGGTTCCCCAGTGCAAATGGGCATAGGCACGGCATACTAGAGTGGAGAAAATAGGGGGGATCGCCCTCAAGGGTAACAGAGAGGAGAGGAGTCAAAGACATGAGATGATTGGATCTCGTAACCCGGGTCAACGGGCAGCGACGATGCAACAACGTCGTGGTGTAAAGTGAGACATGAGGAGAGAAGGGGTGACATAGGAAGAGAAAAAGGGAAGAGTGGAGGTATAGTAGGTGATATAGAGGGTGCAATGAAACTATGTACATAGAGTGGAGGGATGGAGGATGATGTGAGGCATGACACACCCACACACACACACACACCAACCTCAACCGTCTACTCGATCCTCTACTAGCCTGCAAGTTTGTTTACACTCTCCCGTTCTATCCAGCCCGGAGCACAGATATCTAGAGGCCGCGGGCGAGTAACGATTGCGTAAAGACCCCCCTCACCCAATCGCTACCCCCCCCCTAAAAAAGGTGAGTTTTGCCACGACAAGGGGAGAGTGGGGGCAATGGCAAAGTAATTACTGGTGCGGCGGGTTGCCGTAGTGCTGCTGTCCACCACGTTGGTGCTGCGGGGACATAAGTGGCTGCGAGCCAGCCACGCCCTGCTGGCCCTGGTAGGTGGCGTAGGGTTGGGAGTAGAACCCTTGGGCACCCTGGCCTTGCAGCATCCCAGGCTGCGAACCTTGGATTGGACTCTGGCCAGGGTTGACACCGCTGGGCGTGGGAGGCTGCTGCATAAGCTGGTTGCGGAGGTACTGCATCTGCATCAACTGCTGCTGGGGCAGTCCCGACTGACCCGCGGGCGGGATCTGGGATTGATCGGCCTAGGTTCAAGCCATAGCGAAGTGCGGAAGAGAGATGGAGGGGCGATGGTGATACAGGACATTATAGTACATTTGCGACGAGGTTAGATATGGGGGTCGCTGGCGGGGCGTCAAGAAGGCGCCTGGGATGAAACCTAGGAGCGCTAAATACCGAGTCCTACCACCCGGAGAGATGGTCACAATAGCTTGACAACGAGTAAACTAATCCAACTTACCGTGGCGTACTGGTGACCCTGGGGGAACTGCGTGGTCATGTAAGAATAGTGCGGGTTGGTGTGGGGTAGGTTGCTGTGGAAATCGGGCTTATCAGAGGACTTGGTGGGTGTAGCCCGAACCGTCTCTTCGCGCGGTACGATATCGATGAGGAAGTCGAACATGTCGGTCTTGGTGATGGCGCTAGCAATGTCGCTGCGCTGCAGCGTCCGACGTTTGTTTTCCTCGGCGTGCATCCAGGCTCGCAGGGTAAGTTCATGGATCATGATCTCACTGATGGCGGCGGGGAAACGGGTGAATGGGAGGTTGGATGGTATTGTTAGCCTGTGTACCCGGGTCTCCTATCCGGTGGGATACGCGTTATAAGGATGTAACGAAGGGCGGTGGATTACGCCCCATATAATAGCCAGTTGCAAAAGCAAAACTAAAAACAATCGGCGCCACACAACGAACGGCGGTCAGTAGGACCGCGTAACTAATTATAGCGGAGCCCAGGCGTGGGGAGGCGGGGAGATGGACAATGCCTATAGCGGTACACAGTTGAGATTGATGGGAATATGCGGTGAGCAGCCAACGGCGAACCGCGGCCAGCCGTGATTCCTCCACAGAACGCCTCAATAACATTTGATCCCGCCATGAGGTCCCGGCCAGAAGGTCGGTGGGCACACTTCGGGTAGATCATAAATAGTTAAAAGAAAACACACTACAGCCGGCCAACCGGTAAGGAGGAAGCTGAAGGGACAAGGTGGGGGGTGGTCTATTGGCACCAAGGCCCAATGACGCCGCAGCGCCACACTGCCTAAAATCAACCAGTGCCTCCGCCCGGTCGGCAGCCACAGTACCCAGTCGCTGACCAGTAGTAGTTGGAAAAAAATAACACTATAGACGGGATGAAACTTACCAGGCCTTGGCGAATATGATTGGAGCCTAGGCCAATGGCGATGCGGTGGTGGGGGATCAGAGTGGTGGGCATATATGTAAGGTTCCGTACGTTAGCAACTTCCGACTACCCCCATGGTAGCACAAGATGGCCGACGGGCTTGCGTTGAACTTTTTAGGTAAATTATACGTAAAGTATCCAGGGGCTGAGGATTAGAAGTGGTGGAGCCCAGGTAGGACCCCGAAACTTACCTCCGCGCTGATCATCTAGAGGTACATATTACGTCACATTAGTATTGTACAAAATACCAAGGTGGACATGCAATTAGCAGGTGCGGATCACGGTCGAAGGGAGGGGGACATTATGGTCAATAAAGTATTCGATACCAATAGGGGGACCGTGTTAGTGAACCGAAACTAGCAGTAGCAGCACTACGACACATTGGTGGCCAGGGGGAAATGGATGAAGATGGGTGATAGCTAGGCCCGTCCCAGGAGAAACCACGTCTACCAAGCCCTCAGGTTACAATCAAGCGAAAAAGGGAGAAGGGGTTCAGCAAACCCGAGGGGGCCTGAGCATGCGGCATGGTGCCTAAGGCTGGACGGGTTGGGAAGGAGACGGCCAGCGTCGTGGTACGGTTAAAGGATCAACCCTTGAGTGTACGGAGAGGACTGGTGTACTGTACCCGGCGCTCTTGTTCACCACCTCAACCCTTCCAGCCTCTCTTCTCCACGCGGCGCCAATCCCGATCGAGCGTCACCTGGTCTCGCACACACCGTAGCAGGCGATGACTAGCCTCAACAGGACGCATCTGAACGAGAAAGGGAGGTCGGCACCGGCGTCACCTGAGCGACGAGATAGTAGACCCCATGTCGGGCCATCTTGTCCGCCCGCTCTGCCCTATTGTTTATCCAAGTCACGCCGGGCGCAGACGGCCAGGTGAGAGGATCACGTGTAAGTACACAGTGGAGCGAGAGGGGGGGACACTTGCAACTCTAGGCCGAATATGCCGGGCCGGCTCGTATCCACCATTAAGTGACTTCCGTTAAACCCATTCGTCCTCCACCGTCACGTCAACCGGCCCTGGGGAATACACAATCGGCCCCTACTCTTTCCGTGGCCCGCACTGTACTCACTACGTTGGAAGAGGAGTGTGGTGTGGCTAACGGACCTTCAGAGAGTGGTAACTTCCGAGGGTATTGATCTGCGCGTGCGATCCGGTTGACTAACCACTGCCCCGGGGCGACTGAAAATGGGAGTAACGGAGGTCTCACCGACGTTACCCACCCCCAAAGGAAAAGGTAAGCGGGAAGGAGGGGCGATCCAGGGAACAGAACGGGTACGGGTAGTAGCAGTGGCGGCGTGGCTAAGTATCCACCTACTCGCCCACCTCCAGGCTTTCCGTAGCAACTACATACCGAAGGGCGCCAAAGTCACCCCCGATGGCCGCCCCGAAAAAAAAGTCCAAGAAATAGAGTGAATAATAATTCCCACTCGCAGTGGAAACTCACCTTAACGTCTTCGTCGGTCTTCATGACCTTCTTGATACGGGCAAGTGGAAGCTGGTGGACCTTGAACTCGAGTTCGCCGGTCTGAATGTCGTGGACCTGGGCGTTCCAGAACAAATTGAGCTGTTGAGCCTGGTGCGGGAGTAGGGCCTGCGAATGGT
This sequence comes from Tieghemiomyces parasiticus, assembly GCA_027575765.1. NCBI lineage: Eukaryota > Fungi > Kickxellomycota > Dimargaritomycetes > Dimargaritales > Dimargaritaceae > Tieghemiomyces > Tieghemiomyces parasiticus. Next base: position 16,816 of record JANBPT010000544.1, read on the forward strand.
GGCCGTGGGCGGACGACGGTACGCCGGCTGCATGATTGAGGTAGCTGGGTGGGGCCTGGGCGGACAGACCTAGCTGGAGGTTGGGGTCCATAAACTGCTGGTTTAGACCGGGGTAGCCGCCGGGCTGCTGCACCTGTCCGGGCAGGTTGTAGTTGGGGTTGGACTGATCGGCCATGGCGAGTACGGGAGGGGCTGGAAGTTGAGACGCGTCGCGAAAAACCCCCCACCGTCACATACACACAGCACAGGACGGAGCGTGGCGACAGCAAGGGCGGCACCGACAGCGACGACGGCGGGGTTACCGGGGGGAATGGTCAACGGCCGAGTCAGAATGGGCGGTGCAGTCGCCGGGTAGTGGAAAGTACGGGCGTAGAACGGCGGGCGAGCGGTGCGGTGTGGCGGTGGGCAGGTGGCACAAGGCGGGAGGAAAGGTATGCAGGGTGGAACGCCGGGTCGTTCAGGAGTTTGGCGATTCGTGAATTAGAGACTAGTAAGTTTGAGTTGCGGGGTCCTCTTCTCGAACGACGGTGGCCATAAGGCGTATTCTATAGGATAAAATCAGCTGCCTAAGACTCCCGGGCTCTATGCTTATGGGAACAAAACGAGAGTACACGGAAGGAACGAAAGCGGACAAGCCCCAGTGGTTGCACTTCCACGAGGGCAGCAGCCGTAAGCGAGCGAGACAAAAGTGGCTGGGGAAGGTAGCGGTCTAGAAGGGGGTGGGGCGCATAGACGCGGAAGGGAATAGCGAAGCAGGCGAGGAGTGCGCCCGAGCCCGCTTATATGCACTTCACAACGCACCAGCCCGCCCCCATCAGCCTTCACACCTTCGCCTCGACACCCTGACCGGCTGACGACGACACGCCGACGCCATACACCCCCCGACGATACAGTACAATGCCCAAGGGCGAATAGAAATCTAGCCAAATTCCCTGTTAAGGATGATATGGCAATCATCATGCCTTGTCCTTGTCTACCTTTCGAGAGTGCATTACCTACCTGGTGGAACAAACAGCCTATATCAGTGGAGCAGTAGTGATGGGTCTAAGGGGAGGGCAACCCACGTCGCAGAAATGTTGATAGGCAAAAATTAAATGTGGCGGTAACTAGATGCAAAAATAAAACAGGTAAAGGAGCCAGGATCGAGGGAGCGGTCCGAAAACCGTCTGGATTTATGGGATGGGGAGGTCGTGGAGAAGGCTGTAGTGAAGGAGAGAGGGTGCGCCCCAAAGTGCATTATAAAGTAGGCCAGACGGCTGACCAATCGGCTGGGCGGTGCCGTCGAGGCGCCGCGCAGTCATTGGCATGTGGATAGGGCCGAGCGCCCACGCCATAGTCATTACGCCCACGCCCCCCTCTTTGCTACAGCTTCGTCAGCCACCCGCCTGCCCGCCCGCCTGATTATTTTTGACCCGACTACGGAAAAAAAATCGTGCATCAACTCCTCCAACGCCCCCCCGTTCTTTCGTCCTTGTCCCCCCAGTCAGCTATGCCACAATAGACTGTTTTGTGCGCCGTAGGCGGAGCGAGTGGCGTAGATAGTGGGGAAGGGGATGGGGCGGAAGAACCGGCAAGCAGGGTGGAACTAACGGCATTCCTTCTCACACTGCGCCTCGTGGGCGGCGGGCGGGGGGTTCATTGCTTCCCCCCTTAGCAAATCAGATCATCGGTAACGCCAGTCCAAGGCCGCTATTGCCAGACCTAAACATCTAGGCTTTCTGGTATGAGGTGGTGGTAGCGGTCAACCGGCCATTAAGTGCCTGGGCCGTAATTCTACCTGCGTGGTTGGGCCAGCCTCTAGACTCCGCCGGTTGTTTATTTGATGGCGAGTCGCTTCTCATGTCGTGTATGCGCTTCGCAGAAACGGTCCAACGGCGGCACCATTGAGTAAAGTTAAATAATCAAGTCTACCTATACACTGGCTGCGACATAATACACATTTCTCAATTCTACACATTGTGCCAAGTTCAGCATCCTCGCGTACGGTGGTAAACCCGTGCTTTCAGACCAACTATAGCTCATCAGCGATTCTTTGCGGTGTCAGGGCTTCGGCCTTGGTTGGGGTGTGTTCGGCATTGCTGCTCCATGTTCTGGGTACCCGCCAATCATCATTTTTGGGCACCTTATGTGTTCCAGTCGTCGCCATGATATAGCCGAGTGCCATGTACTTGTGAAGTGAGGCGGTAAGTCTTATTAAAGGACCGCCTTGGTGCTGGTAGAAGAGTGCCCAGCAGACAAGCTCTTACGTGTCAACGGCAGACGCGTTTACGATTGCTGTATCTACAGCGCGAAAGGAAAATGCCGATGACATCCCATAGGATGTTTGCACAGCACAATTTCGCTTGGGGTCATATTTGGGCTAACCTTGAGCACTTCACCCTGCTATAGTTTTACAACTGTTCATCGGCAAGGGTAAAAATAAAGCAAACCGTTACATGGACTGTGAGGCCATCGTATAGAAGCCACCCTCCTCACATCCTCAAGGGACACAATACTCATTACTTAATATCTAGCCGGCATGCGCCGTGGTTGGTTGTAGTTTCTACATATTGCAGAATGAGTCCAGTGCAGGATTGGCTGATGCCCTCCGAGGGACCAATCGGCGTCGTCCAAGCCAAGTGTTATCGGAATGGATCGACAAGTCCAGCGCCGCCCGTCGAGTCCCGCCGCCTTCCTTATTCCCGTTATTTTCAGACGCTGGATAGGCAATACCCAGCGTCAAACTGCTGGCTGGATAGTCGAGGCGTTGTACCCGATGTCAACGCAATAGCCCTGGTAGCCCTATGTCAGGAACTGGACCTTGTTCCGCTCGTTGCAACTTGTAGGGGCTGTTAAGTACTTGGTGGGTAGTAGTAAGAAAACCAAGGTAGTTGGTATATCTGTCAAACCAATTCAATTGTCCTAGTGTCAATAAACAGTCACTCTGCGTCGATACAAGATACAAGGCTGAGCTCCAGGGCGATGCCTCTATCCAGACATGCCGGCGTACCGGTATCCAGGGGCTCCAAACGTGGCCTTTACATCAGCCTGTCTCTCACCCTGGGCCAGAAAATATTGTGGGAAAAGTCCACGTCGCATTGGAGGGTGACGGTATCTTTTATCCGTAAGCAAACACCACTCTCGTGCTACAAGGATCACCTCATATATTCACTGCCCTCATAAATTGGCGAGAGTCACATAATTTTAACCTTCCTGCTTTACTGTCCGGCCGAGTGGTGCGGAAACCCTGGATTTCGAGGCCCATCCACAGTGTAAGACGTGGGCAAAGGCCTACGGTCTGGCGAGGGGCGAGGGAAGGGGCTATCCCATAGACTCTTTCCTGAAGGAAAGTGGCAGCACATAGGTTGCCGTCAAGCTGAATCACGGTTTTGGGTTCAGCGGGGATGGGTTCGGTGACCAATAGCACACTGCCCGCCTAATAGTTGAATTATCGCCGTTAGAAACGACCGCAGAAAGGCCGAACAGGCCTCTTGCTTACTTTGGGCTACATCAACAAGGTGGACGTGCCATTTCTCCAGCATGGTCTCTTGTCGAGCCAACCGATTTTACCGCTTACTTATTATCCAGGTCGGCATTTCCATAATAGCTAAACAGAAGTTATGAGTTCTTACTTGTATGCGTTGGGTTTCGTGAGAAAACCGATACACAGCCCTTACGGATGCAAGGCGGCCACCAAAGTGCCGTTAAACTCCTCTCTCCACGGCCGCCAGCGAGTTCGGCGTTGGGGCTACCATCTACATCGGAATGGGGTTAGGCAACGGTTTGCCCTCCAGGCCTGCTTGTAGGTTGTCGACACAGAGGTGACCCATGGCTTCACGAGCCTCGACCGTGGCCGAGCCGATGTGCGGTAGCAGGACGCAGTTTGGGTACTTGAGCAGGTGCGAGTCCGTGGGTAATGGTTCCGGGGTCATGACGTCCAACCCGGCACCGCCGATGATCTTGTTGGCAAGGGCCGACACGAGATCCTCCTGCTTGATCACACCGCCGCGGGAAATGTTGATTATCACCGCGGTCGGCTTCATCAGCTTGAACACGTCGTACGTAAACAGGTGATAGGTGCTATCGTTGAGACTGCAGCAGATACACACCACGTCCGACTGGCGCACCAGTTCGTCAAATGAGACAAAGTTGGCCCCGGCCCGCAAGGCGGCTTCCTCACGGGGCCGCCGGCCGCTGTAGAGAATCCGGCTGACCCCGAATCCGCGCAACCGCTGGGCCACGCCCTCGCCGATCCGACCCAGCCCGACGATCCCTACAGCTTTACCACGCAGTTGGCGGCCCAACATCCAGGTGGGCTGGTTGCACCACTGGCCCGTCGGGATCACGGCTGCGGCCTCCACGACGCGGCGCAGGACCATGAGGATAAGGGTGAGAGCCAGGTCGGCCACGGCGTCGGTGAGAACATCAGGGGTATGGCCCGTCTGAATACCGCGACGGTGGGCCTCCGCAAGGTCGACGTGGTTGTAGCCGACGCTGTGGGTCGAAATCACCTGTAAGGTATCACCTGCGGCGTCCAAGGTCTCCGCGTCGACCTGGCAGGCACTGTCACAGATAATGCCGTGGACGCCCTTCACGCGGCGAAGGAACTCGGTACGGGGTAGCTGGTCCGCCGACGACTGGTCAAGGTCGTAGCCTAGGGACTCAAGGCGCTTCTGAGCGTCTTCGGTCAGAAAGTAGGAAGAGAACACCTTCTTGGGGGCCATGGTGGACGGATGCGGCTAAGTACCGAATGTAGGGCTAGTAATAGTAAGAAATGAGGGCAGAGTAGTGTTTGAGCATGCGACAGGGATGATGCGATGGGGTAAACGACGACGGCCAGTCGACTACCGCACTGGACAGTTGTATGACGGGGCCTCGACCAGGCGTGACAGCGAGGCTGGCTTGAACTCAGGTAAGAATGGCCACCTGGTGTCACCAGTAGACGATCCAGTGCAATCACCCGAGCACATCTCGTGTTACCAGTCACAACTACGTTGAGGATGTTGTGAAGCTATCCCAATGCATAACACGGACTATACACGGCCTTGCGGTCCTTTGCGGTGTGGAGAATAATGGGCTACAGCACAAGCGGAGTTCCATGTTCCACCACTTGTAGCGAAAATATCCAAAACATGCGCTACTCTGGCGAATCGTTATGCTCATTAACAATTTTTCACAGTAATGGATAGCAAGCTGAAGTGCTCGATAAGCTTTTTCTTATCCGTACAACTTACCAAACCTTGGTGCCAATAAGCTGGAGCCTAGAGAGTAGTAATTTCAGAAAAACAACAAATGTGGCCCTAAGTTGGAGCTGGACACTTCTCTAGTGATTATTGTCAGCAGGTTGGTTGTAACGATGGACCAAGGTCATACCATCATTAAATGGCGTCCAGCAAGTAGTCACTGGTCCTGGCGATTTACCTGAGGAAATTAGCCAGACACAGTGTCTGTCATTGCCGCAGACGATTAATGAGGCTTGGGACGTGGGGTAGGAATAAGCTTACAATTAGAGAAACTAACCGTTAAGCTCAAACTGGAGAGTGGGTTGGATGGTAACTGTCGCTTTATTGAGTGGTGACCGGTAGGTCTTTTATACTTGACTAACAGCCGACATCATTCATAGTAATCATTTTGGCTGAACTAGGAAACCCAAGGCAACAGACCGAGACTGGACCAGGCACCGGCAGGGATGGAGGGAAGACTAAGTAGCCGCCATATCAGGACTAGAGACACAACAAGACAAGTGCTCTAAAATGATAAGAGGCGGTGACACTTAAGAATGGAGGCAATACTGTGGTGCCCTAAACTACTGATCCGATCAGTTGTCGCACCTACAGCTCACTTTCCTTTACCTGAGCTTCTTTCTTAATCTCTTTAGCCTTCTGTTCTTCATTCCATATTCCACTATGGCAATACTAACCTTCCTGATCTGCTGGTTGGCGTCTCCCCTCCGACAGGCACCACCGCCTCTCGCCTCTTGGGGCTTTCCTTCCATCAGTCACCTTCTTCTTCTTTGTTGATGCGGTAGCTTGGTAGCTACTTTCCTTTTCGCCTAGGCACCAGCCCTGCCTTGCACTATCGTCCTTGGGTTAACCCCTAACCTAAGCTGTAGCTATTCCTCAGGATGCCGGCCATCCTTTGAGATAAAAGCCCCTCTGGGTCGCTACACAATAAACAATAGCTAAAACACACAATCAGTTCCGTCATCACCTCTTAGTTCTTTCGTACATTGTTCTGTTTATTAGTCTTTAGTTTGCTGGCTATTAGCCTTAGTTTCCTCTAGGGTAGTTTTCCCTACGACATAGCCGACTATATACTAAAAAGTGGGTTATAGTAACAGGCCATTGGGTTGGAAGTGCTGTAAAGCAAACAAAAGTAGGTTGTGACAATGGCAACGGGCAAGTGCGCGATACCCGTTAACGAGCAGGCACCAACTGTACGAGTAGATGGATCGGAAAAGATTTGCTGGGTGTGGTAGGCGTAAATCGTACTAAAACACTGACCAAGCTTTTAAGCTCCAAACGGGGATTAGGGATTGTTACGTGGGATAACCGCTGTCGTTTATTTAGTGGCGACCGTTAGGTCTTTTTATACTTGAAGGATGGTCAGCATCAATCAAGTAACTAGCCAGCCTGGACTAGGGGAATCCAGGACGACAGGCCGTGGCGGGACCGGGTGCCGGCATGAATAGAAGGGCGGCTAGGTAGTCACCACAGCAAGGGTAGAGAAAGAGAAGGTCCTAGAAGGATATAAGGCGGCGGCGCCTTGGATGGAGGCATGTTGAAGATCAGGAAGATTGAACGCCTATCCGAAATGAAAAAGAAAGTAGGTAAAGAAAGGGGTGAATAATCGATATGGATAAAAGCGTGAAGCCTGGATAATGCAGACCACCAAGTAGATAGGCCATCATTGATCGGAATCAAGCTATGGCATGGCGTGCGCGGAGGCGTGGGTGCGGCTTCTATCAATGATTCAATGGAATTAACATTTGGAAGACATTTTAATTGACCACAGACAGTGATGAACTGGTTGGCCATCGTAGGGATAGGAAGGTATACCTTCCATCAATCAGCCAATATAAGTGTAACCAAATTATTGGAGACATTTAAGCTCGAGATCTCAGATTACAGTGCTTCAGATAAAACTTAGGAGAATCAATGATGCCGAGTCGATCGGTATAAGCCACTCCAGGGTTGAATCATTTCTGACTTACCACCTTGTCTTTTTTAAATTATCCGTCATGGCTACCTTATAGAGCACCCCTCCCCCACCCTAGTTAACCAGACCTGATGTATGGGTCCTTATTTATAATTACTATCTGGAGGGCCGCAAGGCAGATGCTATTCTAAATGTTTCAACTTCCACACTGGGCCCGGCTGTCCCTAGCTGTTCCACCATCTACAGGTGGTTAGCTCGCTGTTGTAGGGGCCACTACTCCCTTGAAGATGGAACCTGGTCTGGCCGCCCATCAGATGACCTTGGCAAACTTTATGGGGTTATACTCCTGGAACTGTTGGAGGAAGACCCCCAACTTACTGCTGACCAACTAGCCCATGCCTGCTGCACTTCCCCTAGTACCATGCGCAATGGCCTGCATAGGGACCTGGGGTTGCACAGCTATTTCAATTACTGCCCCCCACAGCCTCACTGGCGGCCAGCAACCCCAACACATACGTTTTGCCCACCGAATTCCTGGAGAAGTTGGACTGGGACCAGTGACTACCTGCTGGACTCCATCATCACAGGTGATGAGACCTGGATGTAACTTTATGATCCCCCCCTACTGGCTCTAGTCGCCGGAGGTGGTGACCTAAAGGTGGCCCTGTCCCAACTGAGACCCGCCAAGGCCATACCACACCCAAGGTGATCCTGACCATTTATTTCGCCAGGCGTGGCCTATTACACCTGAGTGTCAAGCTCCCTGGTGTCAAGGTCGCCACCGAACTCTACGTAGAGTACGGGCTGAAGCCCATGGTCCGAGCCTGGGTGAAGGCACGGGGAAGTCTGGACTGTCGTCCTCCACGGCTCTACCATGATATTGCACCACAGCTCCCTGTACCTACATTGCTGCGTCTAAACTCAAATTTCTTTCGGCCCCTCCCTACAGTCCTGATCTGGCCCCCGATGATTTTAGGTTGTTCAGGGATATCAAACAGCGGCTGAGGGGTAAGACGTTCACCACACTGGAGGTGGTTGTGGACGCCTGGCGATCGGAGCTAGCTAAGCTCCGGCTAAATGACTATAGAGCCTGCTACGATGGCTCTCTATAATGAGCTTGCCGAGTAGTACCGAGTAATGGTAACTATATTGGTTAAACGCGATTTAAAGTTGAGAAAACTGGAACTTTTGGCAGTACCCGTATATGATTGGCTGGTGCCTTTGATAAGCCCTTGGAGGGCGGTCAAGTGCTTACCGGTTAAATGATAGCCTAGAGTCTGGTTGGCAGTCATATGGCTGGCGAATTCGCCATTTTTAAACACAGGACCATCGTGGCATTGTGTAAAGTCGGGTTTGCTGCCGCCAGATGTTGGTTCAACGTTGGCTGCTAGGCCCACTATAGGACGTGTAAGAGAGGAGGGGCGTGTGTGACTAACATCCCTTCCACTCTCCCTTCCCCCGCTGCCAGCCAGTTATACCCCTCGCCAGTCCCTAGCGGCCATTTTAGGCCCAAGCCGCCCCACCCAACAGCTGGCCCACGTTCACATTCCGCCAGCACATGCCAAGCCCCACAGGTGTAGATCCCACGCCACGCCCACAGCCTCCCCCTTGCCATTCTCTATATCAATGTCTTCCTCAATTCATATGGCCTGCACCAAGGATTTCTACTTGTGCTTTACATCGCCCATTCTTCGCCTTATCTAATTCTTTACAACTATGCCCGTGAAGTTCATTCCCCCGAAGGTACCTGCCTTCCAGCGGTACACCGCCAAGCTTCTGGGCGCTACCATGTTCTTTTTTATGATGTACCGGGCGCGCGAGGACGGCCTCACGACCATCGTAAGTGGTGCAGTCACTTGAATGGGCTCTTCATCGTGGATAGAGGAATCGTTCTTATTGTTCCTTGCTAAGTTGCCCTACCTCGGAACGTAGGGTTGGCTAGGCAGAATTATTTGGGATTGAGATCTCGAGCGCCTGCACTTACCTGCCCGTAGCTCTAACGCCCATTGCTTGCATTCACCTCTTCACTCCCACCACTGTCCGCACACATTGTATACTGCAGGGCTGGTCCAAGCCCTGGGAAGAGAGCCACGGCCACGACGACCACCACGACAACCACGGCAAGCACTAGGTCTGTACGTGTACTTGGCTACGGCCTGACCGCGTTTGAGACTGAGGCTACCTTGTTCAAAATTACATTACTATTGACGACTCCTCTAGTTGGCTGCGTCCGCGATGATTCCGATATCTTGCCCGTCGTGCGTTCACGGCCCCATACGTTGGCTTCCCAGAGTGGTGCGGTGAGAAAAAAACCTAGCCTAGATATAAATACATGGTCGGGCTACGCCTGGGCCACCATCCCAGAATGTAGACAATTTAACCTTAGCTAAAGTTCCGTGGAGGGAGATACTAGTAGTGGTTCTTATGGCGATATGCGCGGGCGGGGTCCAATGATAGCAGACAAGGGTATGTGTGGTGTAGCCGTGTAATGGAGTATCGGTTTCCATATTATTGGAAGGGAATGTACAGTGGCGAGCGCCCACAATAGGCCGGCCGGGTTGACTCCTGTCATATAGGTGACCGTGAGTATATGCTGGTAAAATTGGATAGGGGTCGCGATAGAGTGCGAAGTTGGGTTGTGGTGGCGACGATGCGGAACTTGCTCGAGGGAAAGAGGGTGCATAGCACCCACCACTCCTGTATGCCCTGCTATCAACTCGCAGGTAGGCGGTTTGTGTAGGCAGGGCGAGTGGAGTGTCGCAGGGCACCGTGTGGCCATGGCCTGTGCAGCCGGCCTGTTGCTCCGTGTCCCACGCCGCCCGCCGTCCCGCTTTCTTGAAGTCCCTTCCTTCCCCCAGGGCATTGCCAGGTCATCCGTGGCTCTCGGACACGGTCTCACCACCACGGTAACTCTACATTCCTCTCTCTTCCTCTCAGCCTCTGCTGTTCCCTTTCCGACTGTTCTTCCGCCGCCATGTCTTCGTCGTGCGTGCTGCTCTGGTCACCCCACCCTCGGAGCCAGGACTTCGTTCTGGTCCAGGACCACACCCTACGCATGTACCGGTGGCAGCCACCTTCAGTAAGTGGACAGCGGACCGTGGCGAACCGGCTCTAATAGCTATCCCTCATACTTCTCCGTCACCTAGTTGCCACTCCAATTTCCCTCTCATTTACCGACCCCGGCCCCAAACCTACCCCTAAACTCTCTACATCCGCTCCGTACCACGCCCGGCCATTAGGATTCCCAACCGAATCAGGAGTCAACGGTACTGGCCCTCTGCCATAACCAACGTAAAATCGACTGCGTATCATGGTCCCATGACCCCGTCGTGCAGGACCTTGTCGCTCTCGGCGTAGGGACTGGCCAAGTGTTAATTTTGCGCCTGTCTGAGCATCCGCGGACGGGGTCTGGGTTACCCACACCGCTGTCGCTTTCGGCTCAGTTACCTCCGGTCCCGCTCCCGGAAACCTCCCTTCCGATCCTCCCGCGCCGGCCTTCTGATCCCGAGGGCTTGGCTGCCGCTGCCGCAGGCTCGTCCACTCGTTTAGCCATCACACACGGTCGTAACTGCCAGTCCCTGTCATTCAGCCCACATGAACACAAGTGGCTGGCGGTAGGGTTAGCCCGACACCGCAACGAGCACGGACTGTTAATCTGGGATACTGAACGGCTCCAGACCACCGCCACCCTGGGGCCCCTTGCCGATGACGGTGACTACAGCGGGCTCGACCCCCTCACGGTCGCCGTCCCGACCTCTCCGGATACCCCCGCCATCGTACGCCCAGTCGCCTCAACCGCCTCGTCTCCAGGTTCCCGTGGCGCCCCAGCGGCCAGTCCGGGTAATCCGCGGCGGCCCTTGCGCATGGTATACTTCACCACTTCCAACCCACGCAACCCCAGCGTCGACCGGCCGGTAGCCACATTCTCATTCAAGGAATCGGTGGCGGCCATGGCTTGGCTGGACGCCTACCCCAAGTGCCTACTAGTGGGCGGATTGGCTGCCACCAGGCCCATGATCCACATGTATGATATCCGGAAGAACAAGGCTGCATTTCGCCACGAGACCCCCGCCGTGTACGGCCTGGCATCTGATCCTTTCGATCCGTACCGTTTCGCATCCTACGCCGCGGGCGGTAACATTTGCGTATGGGATACTCGCTTCATGTTGCGCGAGCTACTGCACATTGACTCGGGGATAACGTCCGAGAAGGCGTGGCAGAAAATGGCCTTCTCCCCCCACCGGCGGGGGATTCTGGCGTGCCTCGGCCAAGAGACGGATTTCATCAAACTCAACTGTTTGGAGACCGTCTCCACCCAGCATTTAGCAGCCAATCCGATGGGCAACGCGGGCGACACGGCCTGGTCTCTGCCCAGTGTTGAATCACACGAAGACGGCGCCACTACGCCCGCCCCTGCGGACGTCCCCCGGGTGCCTGACACGTTCCTATGGCGCACCCGGCTCATTCATACGGACCCGCCGGCCCCGTTGACAGCCTTCACCTGGATTCCCACCGACACGCCTGCTGCTAACCGCTACCGAATGCTCACCCTCAACCGCACGGGCAACCTCGAGTCGCGAACGATCGAGGAGGTTCCGCGCGCCGCCTGGAATCCACACGGGAGCCTGGCCGTGGCCGATGAGGCGCACTCCAAGATCCTGGATCCGTGGGCCGTCATCCCGCCGGCTGGCAGTGACCAAAACCCCTCACTGGCTGCAGCAGCCCCGGCCCTGTCAGCTGCCGGGGAACTCGCCAACCTCACCTCCCTCGCCGACCTTCCCAATTTGTTTGCCCGGCGCGCTACCCTACGGCAGACCAAAGAGGTCTCGCCGGCCACTGCGCGGCTTCGGCGGAGGGTGACTGAATGGGGGACCCCACTGACCAGCCATGACGCCCCCGCCGTAGCCCAGCTGCGCGGGGATATTTCGATGGTTATGAAGCAGCGGGCGGCACAGGGCTACGGGATGGACCCAGCACGCAACTTGACCATTATAGGGAGTGACACGGCACTACGCGAGGCCTGGGCTTATATTCGGGACTCGGTGGAACTCATGGACGAAGATGCCGAACTTATCGCCGGCAACCATCGCCTCAGTTTCATGGGGATCCAAAAGGTGCTGCGTGAACTGTCCAAGCGCGACTTTGCGCTGTTACGAACCAAGTTGGCGGAACTGGAAGCGCGGCAGGGAAACGATTCCGATGATCCGCGGTACCCTGGCCCGGAACTTACGGTACAGCGCAAGTTAGCCCTGCGCATGTCCGGATGCCACTACAACCGACGCCGGTTGGAGGAGATATTGGTGGGGCTGGAGAAGGCCGGGTCGTACGAGCAGGCGGCGGCGATCGCACTCTTCCACGACTGCCGGGAGCGGTGCATCACGGCCCTGGCGCGGAGCGGACGACCCGAACTGGAAATGGTGGCCATGGTCCTGGCGGCGCACGCAGCGCGGGCGGTGGACCGGTCAAATACAGCCTATATTGAAGAGTGGCAGACCATGAACCGGCGGTTCCTCCAGGGCACGCCCACTGCACCGGCCGTCACCGACCCATACCTGCGAGCAATATTCAAGTACTATTACAACGAGGACTGGTCCGACGTGCTCAACGAGCAGGGCCTCTCCATGAAGGAACGGCTGTCTATCGCCCTCCGCTTCCTCGACGACCAGAAACTTTTGGCCTACGTCAAGGAAAACACCGAGGCCACCACTAAGACCGGGAACCTTGAGGGACTGATCCTCACGGGGCTCACCGATCATGATATGCCCCTTCTCCGGGCCTACGTCAACGCCACCGCTGACGTGCAAACCGCCGCCCTAATCTTGAGCTTCTCGTCTGTGCAGCCCAGCCCCGATTCCGTCAAGGACCGGTGCGTAGAAGGGTAAGTACCTGAATTAGCGGCGGGTCCGCCCGGCCTCATTTTATTTTCCGCCTACCACCCTCTGCCATCCGCCCTCTCGCTTCTGGCAGTAAATAATACGCCAAAACTACGACTGCCCTCTTTATCATCGACTGACCTGCTGCCTACCTTTTTGTTGCAATTACCTCTTCATCGCTGTCACCTCCCAAACCGCCACTTCACCCAGCTACCGCGACCTGCTCGACCAGTGGACCATGTACACTACCCGGGCCAACTTTGACATTGCGCGCGGCAAGTGGTTCCGGCGCTACCACATCACGACACCAATGATGGCCCAGTCCCAGACAATTGTGCGCTGCACCTACTGCAACATCAACCTGATGCAGAACCTCAACCTAGTGGGCGGCGCTGGCGTAGCCGTGGCCGGGATCGATCGCGAGAGCGGTGGACGGCGCTTCCCCTACATGGGGACCAATCGCTTCGACGCGACGGTCGGTGATACGGTAGGTGGATTTTACAAATTGGGAATGGTACAGGAGACCCTCGTGGTGACTAAGCGTGCTAAACCATTGTTTGGCAGCTTGGGATATTACCATATGAGTTGTTTACCCCTCCCCCCGCTCCTCCCTCCCGGCTGCATCGTCACTAATCTCTAGATTCTTTTCTGCACTCACCCCTTCCCCGGCCTCTTTCAACATGTATAGTCCATGCAATGCCCTGCTTGCAAGGCGCCCCTGCCGTCGTGCCCGATCTGCTTACTCTCACTGGGCACGCCGCCCGCTGTGTTCACGGCCACGACAGGCAAGAACAAGCGAGGCGAACATGCGGCGACCCCCATTCCGTGTGAGTGGTGGTTTATGTGGTGCCAGACCTGCCGCCACGGCGGTCACCAAAAACACATGTCAGAGTGGTTCCTTAACCACAAAGTGTGCCCTGTAGCTGACTGTCTCTGCCACTGCCGGGAACTGGATTAAACTCACTATGGAGGCACTATCGAATATACGGCCCTCATTGCCCTATAATATGACTGCTTTTTTCTTCGTTTTCCTTCTTAGCACCGAAGGTATACCGATGTACATCCAACACCACTCTCACTTGTCGTCCCTGACGGGATACATCAAATAGCCCTGGGACATCTGTCCCCTCTCTCTCTTCATTGACCGTCCAACAGTAAATCAGCGTCCCTCCTCCACACATCATTCGTTAAATTTATGTCAAAACAGATCATTTAGCTATAGGGTACTTCAATGAGTCGCCTACTGAAACCTGCTGATTGCCCTCCTACCGATGGGATGCGTGGTCGATCAGAACGCGCGGATCCCGCCCACATCTTCCCTTCCCCAGTCCGCCAACCTATTAATACGTATTGGTTACTCTTGGTGATCTGTGCCGCTCGCTGTCACGATTCGACCCCATTCCACACAAGTTTTAATGCGACCAGAACTGTATAATGGCTTAGGTTGCGGTACGACCGGATCATTTTGGCCGTGGGTTTACACTTTTGATGCAACCACCGGGATTGTTGAGTGACATACGAGAAGGTTCGTCGGAATTCTGGGAATGGCTTTACGGCTACACCACAAGGTTATTTTTTTTCGTGTGATCTGGAATCACCTTTGGGGACATCCCCTGGTCGTGTATAATCTTAGGTTGGGCGATTCGCCCT
>JANBPT010000545.1:0-31437 GCA_027575765.1 Tieghemiomyces parasiticus
GCTTCTGTGGCGCAATCGGCTAGCGCGTCTGACTGTTAATCAGGAGGTTGGTGGTTCAAGCCCACCCAGGAGCGATACTTTTAATTTTCTGATGTTTAACCCTATTCTTTTTTGTTATATACAAGTGTAGAGCATGGTTCTCAACCATTCTCCGGCAGTATCCCTTCAATGGACAACCAGGAAGCTTAGAAGCAACGAGATAGATTCCGTAGTACTCGGCTGTCATACTTTGAACTCTGAGTTTCTGGTAACTCTCCTATCTTACCAAGCCAAGCAAATGATAATTAGTTGGAAGCATACCTGCGCTCTACGGTGATGCGTTCTCATATTAGGCATAGTTAATTCTGCTCTTATAATATTTGGCAACTGGCTAAGTTATCTTGTATTAAAGCATTAAATAATTAAAGACTATCGCCTTGTGATGGGGGGGGCAACCGCAGAGTGCACCTAAGCAGGTTATGCAACACACCATTTACCAGGGACCAAGCCTAACCCCCTTCACCAAAGCATTCTTGGGTAGATCACTCGACCTAATTCGATCAGGCAGCCCTCCACCTAACCGGCCTCACTTTGCTGCCTCTTGCTTCCTCTTTAACTTTTAAACACTCACTCACCCCCCGCTGCCCCTCCACAGAATAGCCGGTACTGGCAAAGAGTGATACCATTATATTGTCTTGTACACATACATCTGCCCCTGCGGGACTGTGGACCCAACTCGACTAATTGTCACAACTTTCCATAAAGACAAGAAAAAAGGATACAATAGGGAACGATGGACAACTGCATCCACTTTGTTGACAACCCCCGCGGGCTCTGGCGCGCTTGAGAGTCATGCCTCTTGTCTGGTCATGTAAAAAACAAAGGACAATGCCATGATTTTCCTGATAGTCACTTGCTGTCATGAAATGGCAGCCAGCTATCGGAGACGAAGGACAGAGCCCGTCAATGCTCAGCCAAAAGGCATGGCTCCTCTTCTTTGGCTCCTTTCATTGCTAAGCTAGCGAGTGCCGGTCGCCGCTCCCAAGATCTCGTCCCGACGTGACCATTTTCCTCTTCCGAGTGCCCGCCTCCATATATATATATATAGACCCTCGTCTTCGGGGCTTTCGCTCGGCCATTCAATTTCCTCCACCTGCTCTTTTCCTACCTACTCTTTCGTCGTATCCAACTGACAAGACTACTAGGCATCATTATTTGGCCGATTTTCACTGTGTATATACAACCACCCATTGCCCCTGCTAACCAAGCAAGTCTACTAACCCCCCTCCCTTTTCCAGCGTCATGCGTCTCCTCACGACGTATCTGGCTGCCACGTTTGCCGTGTTCTTCCTGATATCCCCTTTCCCCGTGCAATCGAAACTCCCCCTTTCCCCCAACTCCAGTTCCGCCAGCCTTGGTTCACCAAGTGGTAGCCCTCGATACAAGGGCACCCCTATGGAGATTGGACGTCAGCAGCAGTATGACAGATACGCCAAAACCGCCGGACAGCCTGGTTCGGACGTCGACAAGAAAGACCTCAAGCAAATGGACAAGTTCATTAAGCCCAACTTCATACGCACGGCCCGACTTGATGTCACCAAGCAGCTCAATGAAAAGTCTCCGGACCCCAGCAAGCGCAGCACCATCCAAAAACTGGTGGCATATAATGACAAAAAAATGAATGCCATCAATAAGGTCACCGCAAACACCAAGGAGCTTGAGCCGTCCAAGTACAACCCCGTTAGCCGGGTTTTACGTTCCATCACCGGCTTATCCAACAAGTACACCCCCTTTAAAGTTTAGCCATAGTTGGCCTAGGGTTGTGGACCTCTGTATCATATACCCTAGTCATGACTGACAGCCAGTTTGAGAGACCATATCACTCCTTTGCTTAGGTACCGTCCTTGGCATGTCACTCGTTTCCCTCCCTTCATTTCTCCCTTTTGCACTCATAAGCTTTCAGTCGGCACGCCTACACTTCTGAGCCCTCTTCCCACCCTTCTGCCGTATAGCTAGTCTTGTTCTATGAACACTATCCTGATTTCTGCAGGGAGGTATGTATAGGCATTCCTGTTACGTTCGCCCATACTGGGTTAGTTGCAGTGGTCCGGTGCCAACTTACAGCAGTCATTAAACCATCATTTACTAGCCAGCAAAACTCGTCAATAGAAAAGTTATGTTATCGTTTTACAAAATATAATGCGGAAAAAAGCGATGCTAAGCCGGGCAAAAGATACTACTATATTTAAGATTGCAAGGTATGGGAGAGGGATGGTTCCACTCCGTAGACAATTAAAAACTGCAACGGACACTGAGAGTACGTTTACTAAGTACTAGCCGATTCGGCGGAGACCATAAGACCATAGGCCAAGGACTAGGTTAAGTTGTTGGTTTCAGTGTATACCGGGATATATAATTTTTAAAGTATTCTAGGGCCTGCAGAGCCTTACGCATATGGACTGACTGCTAGAGCCCTTCCGGTGGGCAGCTACCAACGCAGGTATCGGCCCACACCGTCCGGTTCGCAGTTTCCCAATTCTAAAAGCTCTGGCCCAGGGGCACTCTCGGTTAAAGTGCCTATTAGGTCACCGAAAGCAATCCAGACCTTACAGTTGTCCAATTTATACGTTAACCAACCCATTGAGGATGGCAATGTTTAAGATGTAACCGAGGGGAGGGGGTCGATGAGCCGCCATCTTGCCAAATGTTGTAGCCTCCATCTGGCACCGTCTCTACGTAGTATATACATATAGATACGGGGTCAATTTTTGTGGCCGTAATAATTTACCGCCTTCCTGTGGTAGGCGAAATAACTAAGCAGCAAATAAAGTCTTATTAAAGGGAATGAGAGTGTCGAGAAGTAGTGATGACGTTTCGCAAGTGGCTTGGTGTGCGCCTTTTAAGCCGGTTAGCCGTTGGCGATGCATTTGTGATAGGTGCGGACACTATTGGGGAGTCCTCGGTCGTGGGTCTTGCAAAGGTATTTGGTGAATCATCCGGGGAGCGAGGGGAATTCGAGGCGTACGGGTGGGCGTCTCGGTGCAGAAGGGATGTGGGGCGAAACAGGAGGTATTAAAAGGCTTCGCGCCTCTTACGGGTACCACGCCCCCTCTTAGCTCTCATTATTAGTGGGACCAACTTGCGCACAATTCGATGTCACCTCTTTATAGTTTTTCATCCATTGACGTGTCGGATATGGCGGCAATTATTGCTCTATTCGCTTCCTTTGATTTTCACCTTTATCTTCAAGAGCCTACAACGAAGCGGCGACATTTAATAGTTGCGCATCGTATGCTCCCCTTCGGAACACTATCCTTCCCTTGCCGCACATTGGTCCATCCCGGAAACACCGAAGTACCAATAATATTTTCACTGACGGCTCTGGAGCGGGGTACGCCCAGTAACGTATGAGGCAAACGCCAACATGGCACTGACTTGGCCTTGGTGAGTTTTTTCAGTGCCTCCTCGGTCAAGGCTGGCCCACCTGCTCCCCTCACCTACCTTTGCCAATGGCTTTATCAGTTCGCTTGAACACGGCCGGTGGTTGGGGGAGGGCAGGTGAAGCTGGCGGGGACGACTATGAAATAAGTCGGAGATGGGCCAAAGATCTAGACAGGGCCGGCTTGCACCAGTCGCGATCTATCGCACTGGGATAGGCATGCGAATGAGGTGCTGGGCAGGAGTGAGGTGGCAGGGAAATAACGAGGCCAAGCTGCCGTCCTGCTGTACTAGGCGGGGCAGGTAGGCAGCCACAAGGCGCTCGAGGGGCGAACGGCTAGGCAACGGCCCTCAGCCCCGCTGCTGTCCCTCAAAGCCACCGACCCCTTCCATATAAGGCAGGTGCTTGTCAGAGAGGGTACACAAGCGGGGGAAGCCGCTGATTCGATGTGGCGCAGCCCGCTCGTCTGCAGTTCACGGTCCGCCGCCTTGCTGCCCTCTCTTGCCCCTCCCCAGTGCCATCGCGCTGCAGCTTTGACAGCCCACTCTCTCCCCCCTTCCTTCACTGTAGCCACTGGGGCCATGCGGTAAAAATAACACTACACATGTAAGTCGACAAGCAAAAAAACACCAGGGCAGTAGGTGCTGAGATCCAGGGCCATACTTGCTGACAGCAGTCCCATTGGGCCACTGCCGCGTTGCCTGTAGGGGCTACCTGGTCCGAAGCCTCATCCGCTTGACAGACCTGCCTTGCAGGCGATGGACCAACCCGAAGGCAAGCAAGTCATGCTGGACGAGTGGGTATGGATGCGCCGGTCTCCTGGCTACAAGACCGGCCCCCTGAGCCCAGAGTGCTCTCGGACACGGCCACTGCTTGACAAGGGTGGGGGGGGGGGTCAACAAAGGAGACGGACCTTTGAGGTCTCCTGCAGCTATGTATGAGCTATCAGGGCTACTCTGATGCGTCTGACGGCTACGCCTTGACTCGGTCGGCCTGGCTCCGGTGGACGCATCTCCAAGGACGACGAGGGCACGGTTAGATGCGGCTAGGGAACACCGTACCCGTGGAGGACAGCCCCAGGGGACAGGGCAAGGTCCACTACGCGCATGCTCTACAAGGGCCATACCGTCGCTGGTGGTCACTGGTGTTCATTGGCGGCCAATTTGCGCAGCTTTGGTGCCCAAGAATGGCGGCGACGTGCCGCGGTGTCCCTTGAGAAATAGCCCCGGCCGCTCAAGCCACATGGTGTCGAATGGACCGTGCTTTCGGCTAGCCCTCTGCCCCTGAGATCGTTGGCGGAAGGCACCCAGGAGCCAGTGCAGTGTATTATCGGTAAGGCCGGCGCTCGACATGCCTGGGTGGACCTTACGCTGAGCCCTTGTGCCTGCCGCAGGGGCTAGACCCCTGGGCCTACAGGCAGCAACCCCCACCCGAAGGTGAAACCCCGCTCCTTTCGCCGCTCCATTTGACTGCCACAGCATAGAGACCCTGGCCCTGTCTACTGGCACTCGACTGGCGCCGCACCAGAAGGGGGCGCCCCACGGCACCCCACGAACCCGTTGGCACCGAATCCCCTGTCCCCTGGTCCATCCCTGTGACCGCCCAGTTTGGGTGGCCGGTCTGTTCCAGCGCAGCTGCCGCTATTGCCCTATAAGTATCTGGCACCTCACCTGCCCGTCCCCCACTGCTTCCCCCTACACCCATTAGTTTCCACCAAGCCCCTATCGGATACGCACATCAACGTCTACAGTCCGCTGCCGTTCCACCACGCAACATGCTCCGTCCCACACTCCTCGCCACCGCCTGCACCTTACTACTACTCTCTTGCACTCTTGCCGCTGCCAAACCACCCTGCCCGCGCGATACTTCCAGCAATGGCGCAAGTTCGACATGCTTCTGTATTCGTGCGCCCTGCAACTGCACCGGTGCTATGGTAAAGGACTTCCACCACGACAAGGACTAGCAAGGGGCGCCCTGGCGGAGTTGTCCGGCCATAACGAACACGTACTAGTCCGATTCTTCGATTCCCAAGTGAGGTATGTTAAAATAAACGCTATTTGCGGCCGCACTCCTAACGTGAAAGTATGGGCCATATAATTTTAGACCTTTCTGCGAGGAACGGGGCGGTAATCAGCAAGAAAACATATATTCGGTGTCCTGGAGTGATGGTGAAGAAGACGGCTACGGTGGCCAGCGCTCAGGTTTTTACAAACGATATTAGTTTTTGTCGATTTTGATAAGGCCAACTCCACCCGTAGTGCGCAACCGCTTTAGGAAACGTAATCATGTAGCCTACATATCGCGGTTGGAAGGCCCTTATGAAACATTGACCAATGGGGGTGCCCGGATGGTAGATCATAGCAGAACGTCCCGACCAAGTGCGCACCTCTTGACCAACTCGGAGTCATACAGCACCTAGGAGTAAGACTAAATAATAAAAGGTTATTTACAGAACATCTGATCGAAAGGGGCTAAATTTTGGTGTACATTATGGTGGACTCGTTCTCTCCCGCTAGGCGGAAGGGTTGCCTGAGAGCACTCTTGAAGTAACTCCAGACTGGCGGAGTTGGGCTGTTATATAAGCGGAGCTGGAAAGCATAGCCGTCCACCACGGCACTTTTCTCATAACCAATCTCTTTTTGGATATCGGAGCAGACAACCAGCCAGATAGGACCCCGTAGCATGCCAGGTGTAGAGTCAAGCGAACTGAAAGAAGCACTAGAGTTACGGAAGCGGCCGGGAAAGAAACCCCCGTTTGACCGGTATAGTTAACCGTGTCTTCTTTGGGCGTGATCCTGTCTCCCACACTTCCCCTGGCGGGCCACCTGGTTGAGGCCCCTAAACCAGGCTAGGAACCCATTTAAGGATAGCCTGATGTGACGGTAGTCTAGTCAGAAGACCGTATGCACACTGATGTCACCGCACTTGCTCCCACAAGGTACTCATTTAACAGGAAACGCACCTGGCTCGACCCTACATCTCGAGATGCCGTATCTACGACGTCCATAAATAAGCCAGCGATGGATGCCGGTTTGCTCGAGTGCGGGGATGTACTGCGAAAAGGAGGAAGTTGAAAGGATGGTCGTCGTGACGGCCGCCACCCAAGAGCGCTGTTGATCATTTTCACCCTGCCCCTTTGCCCCTCCTGCACCAGTAAATGATCTACGCATCCCTTGCCTTATTTGGACCGCGGGCCATATAGATCTAGGACGATAAGGCCCATCTACCCACGGCGATCCTACTCGTATATAGGCTCGGGGCCAATGATGATGCAGCTAACCATCGGATATCCCAAACAGGTGGCGAGAGCTGGTGATGGTGTGCCACCGGTGGCACGGCCTCAACTATGGGGCCTCTAGCATTGCCCCCCACCCACCCTTTCACCCAGCCCATAGTCAGCGGAGTTTCTGTGTGCATATACCCTATTGTTGATGCCTTTTGCGATAGGGTACATTCTAGCCTCGCCGTTGATAGCGCTGATCGCCGAGCTTGGCTCTCAATCAGATGCGGCAACCTCCACAGCCGTCTTTGAGGGAAGTGGGGGGGGGGGTAAGTAACGGATGCACCGTCCTTCTGTTAGCCACGCTCCCGGTTTAACTTGACGTCATAGGCACTAGATATAGAGCACCTGACGCTGCCAGTCTTAATATCATGTTTTTTTTTTGGTGACTATTAAAGGTTTTTTCACAGGACAGTACGCGTCGTCACACTGATCTGAATTGATAAGACGGCCCTTCCGATCTTACCCGACAGTGAGGGAAGGGAGACAGCAGGTGCAGAGTGGGAGGCAGATGGGGCGTGGTTCTAGGGGTTGGCGGGATAGCCTAAACACCACAGATATCCCCCCTCCCCACTCACACGCACGAGCTATGCGTACCCAGGGGCGACACACAGGTCGGCGGCCCAATCCGCCGCCTTATCCGCCCGACATCTCCTCCCCCAGGCTCACACATCCTACACCGTGGGCGGATGGGCTGCGCCTGCTGGGCAATGCTGTACCGCCCATTGTCACGCGGCCAGCCTGCGGGACAGATAATGGGTAGTACGGGTGGATGGTCTAGTCAAAGCCAACGGGGTGGCCATATGCTCGGCAGACTTGTCGGGGAGAAGAGGTTTCCTGCACCTGCCACAACTAGTTTTCGACCGGGCCAACTGCGGACGGGCGTCTGTTTTACCACGACTTCCTATGCACCGCGCAGTGAAGACGTGGTGGTGGCTGAACTGCAGCCAAGGCTTCTACGCGTTGTGATTAACTCCGTTTCCCCCGCCCCTCCCTTCGATGCACAGTATGGAGGCTGGCCATGACGACAATGAGCACTGCCTTCCGGTAGTACGAGTCCGTTCCGAGTTGAAGGCCTGCTGACCTCTGTTCCCGCCTGGATCTCCGAGCCCCCCCCAGCAGGGCGGAAAGAAAACAAAGGTGGCTTGGAAGGCCGCCGGGAACAATGCTTCACAAGAAGGTGGCCGTTAGTCGAAAGCATGCCTACGTATGTAATCGCTCACCTAGTAGCATCTCTGTATCGGCCCGCTCTCCGTAACCCTGACCAGGGTCTAGATATCAGACATCTAATCAGTACATGCACGCTAACGTCAGAGGTGTGGGTCAACTGGTCTACTAGTGTACATTCTGCGCCCCTGGATTCCCCCCAGTTGGCCACGGCACCCTTTCTGGGCGAGCCGTCCACCCTACTATGGGGCATAGTCTCTCCCTGCGGTCGGATAAAGCGGGATTCGCGGTCCGTCGTGGCTTGCTGCATTCAAAGAATCCCTGGGATACCGACGGCATCTAATCCAACAGCGAAAAAAGAGGGAGACACGGTGGCTTATCGACTGGTGCAGCTGGACGGCTATAGCCCCACTTTGCGCTTTTCCACCCACTCTTGTACGTAGGCGCTTGGGCACGATAATCCCCCACAGTTATACTCTACCAATATATTCCACAAACCTGCAGGATTGATGCCAATACCACTTTGAGGAGCAGCGGGCAAACGTTTCCAACTACACCCGGATCCAACCCAGCCCATTTTGGGGATTCCCCCCCTCTGCGTCACTCTGAACCTTCCTGCTGTTGCTCCAGCCTTGGTTCCTGGGCCAACCTTGGGGACTGATTGGACTACACCTCGAGATGCGTCCGCACTCCTGGCACTCCGACTTTTCCCGGGCGGTTGTTGGGTGCGACATACTGCCTTCTGGCCCACAAGCGGGGGGGGGTTGGATCACCCGCAGCGTACCCCGCCAGCTTTTCTTTAGCACCGACGCCAGAGGTCTAAGCCACGATGCCTTTTAAACCGTCACTGTGCTGGCGTGGGTTCGATATATGCCCAGCGGTCCCCAATGGACATCACCCACCAGTGGTTGGCTGGTGAGACACCATGGAGAAACGGCTGCCATTGACGGTGGAGCCCGCGGCTATCCGTTCGGACCGCCTGCATTTGCCGCTGTTCTGTAGCGAACAAGGACGGTGTATGCGTTGCTCATTAGGATCACCGGTGGTCAGGTGCTAGGGCTGGAGGGGGACAGGGATTCCGGCGCTGGTCTTGCGACTTGGATACCTACCTGTCGTCCCGTGTGGTCTTACCCCCCCTCTCCCTCCTAGCAATTTCCGCCCCCTCCCGCTTAATCTCTCCCCTTTCCCTCGTTACTTTATCGCTGTGGGGGCGACCACCTGTGATGGGGGTTTATTTTTTTTTCTGGGGAAGCTTGGCTGCGCATTTCCACCCGCCTCTCACAACGATATCCCTGCTGCCCAGGATGCGGGGCTCCTCGCCACACTGGCTGTTATCTCCATCTGCCCCCTCGGTCGTTCCTATTTGTCCCGATAAGTCCCGCATCCCATCTCCCCTCCTTCCCTCCCCTCGCCCTCTATAAATTTGGTCCCTCGTCCTCCCGTTGGCACGTTCCGGTTTGCCTCTCCTACACAACCTACATGAAGAAAACCACAAACTTTTCAGCCCTCCATCAAATTCCTACTCCGCTCCGCCTCGCCCTACTCGCTTCTGCATTCCACTTGACCCATAGCCGCTCTCACCGCTCCTCCTCCCGTTTAGCCGTACCGGACTGCACCTGGCCGGTTTCACTCGTCTGCCCTCCTACCTCCCGCTATACTCCCCTCTCCTGTTTCACCCGCGTCCAACCGAAACCCTCCCCCCAGTCTTCACGATATCCTGGGTGTGGCTCCGCCGTTCCAACCTACTCCCCCAGCGCCGAGTACATATCTTACCCGCTATTACATGTAGCTGTGAGGTGCGTCTCACCATCGAAGCTGTATAACCTGCCTTGCGCCGTCGCCACCACTCACTCGGTCTGCTCCGCCCCGTCAAGCCGCCCACTCTACGCTGCGTCGCCCCCTCTTACTGGCTCTGTTGCCAATTTCAGCGCCACCCTCAAAAGTTGACGCCCTCCGCCCGCCAGTCCCTTATTGTGCCTATCTGGACGCTGTCCTCGGTCAATTGTTAAAAGTATTCATATATATACATTTTCCCACCCATACACTACTGGCCCACGCGCGCATGCTCGGCTTCTTTTCCTTCCATATATATATTTTCCTTGCCGCGTGACCCCTTCGTCCATCCTCCAAGCCACAGTGTCTGCGCGCTGCTTATCGCCTATCACCTGTCCTTATCAGCTGTGCCTCGGTGATATCAAGTCCTGTCCCCCCGTCCACCTCCTCCCTTCATTACAGTCCCCCACCTGAAACCCTCCCCTCAGGTGCTTAAATAAGCCACGTCCCTTGTCCGCTTCGCCATCCCATTGCGTCACACCATCTACGATATCACTTCTATCATTCCCTGCCTCACCTTGTACTTTTAACATTTTTCCACAAGTTTACTCCGGTTTTGTTTTTTTTCCGGCTAACGACTATCACCACTTCTTTCAACGTCCATTTGTTTAATCGCCTCATCCCCATAGTATCACTGTACATCTCCCATTGTTACCCTTTGCACACTAACCTCCTATCCGTACCGCTCCCCCTTCACTCCGGTCTTCGATCACTGGTGATATCACCCTCTGGTAGTCTCAGCCTCGGGTTTTAGCGTCCTCGGGCCTCTACTCCGCCCCCTCTACCACAATAAATTCCACCCCCCACACGAGCGCGCCACGCCCAACTCGGCTGCCCTCTCCACCTGACTCTAGACCGTGAGGGTGACTTCCCTGAGTATGTTTTACGCAAATCCAGAGCCGTACCTTGCCCCTGGGCTTTTCGATTTTAACCGACAGTTCATCCAGCTGCTCCCGGCCTACATCTCTCCGCTTCCCCAGTATCCCTACACTTCCCCGGCCCCGTCCAGCTTCTGCACCTCGCCTCCCTCCTGCACCATGACGCAGCCCCTGCCACAATCGCGGCGTGCGTCCCCGCCCTCTCCTTCCCCCTCCCCAGCACGATGCTCCTCTCCGGAAACCGCGAGTCCACTAGCCACCCCTAAGGCCATCCCGATTTCAAAGGGGTTCGCCGGGTTCGTCCGGCGGCAGTCAGCCCGTAAGGTCAGCAGTGGATCCCCATCACCGAGTGCCTCGTTTGCCACCCAGTTTGGAACCTCCCCTACGTCTTCGGCGCCGGCCACCTCGGTTCCTGCCCCGCTCGCCACCCGCCCACCGCGCATCCAGACCACGAGCCTGGGTCTAGCCTCCGGAACCCCTTTCGGGAGCCTGTCCATCCGCTCTGCCGTTGAGGCATCCCCGCACGCCGCCAGCCTGCCGGCCGTCCCGGCCACCGCCACCGGTGCCACGCACCCCATGGGGGGAGTTACCCGTCTCCACCGCGCCCAGACCACAGCCGCCTACGGTCGGTCCCAACCTGTCGGGCCCAAGCGGACCGCCACCACGCCGTTCCTCTCCCCGCCCGATTCTAACATCATGTCACCGGCCCTGGAGTTTGCTTCGTCCCTTGCCAGCTCACCCACCGCCGCCTCCTCCCTCCAACCCGACGACGCTGGCCAGATCGTGGGCAACTACGTCCTAGGCGATCTTCTAGGTCACGGTGGCTTTTCGGTGGTGCGTGAAGCCGTGCCCGCCGACCCGGCCCGCTGGCATCACCACGGCTCGCACCGTCTGGCTGTCAAGGTGGTCCGCAAGGACGCCGGGGACACTCGGGACGGTAGCAATGCCTGCGTGCAGAGCCTCCTTCAGCACGAGGTGAGCCTTTGGCGCCGGCTGGACCACGAACATATCCTAGCTCTGCGCGACGTACACGAGACTCCCTATGCCACCTATCTCTTCAGTGACCTGTGCCCGAATGGCAGCCTGCTCAACCACATCACCAAGTACGGCCAGCCGGGACTCACCGAGGCCGAGGCCCGTCCGCTGTTTCATCAGCTGGTGGAGGCCGTTCGCTACCTGCACCAGCGTGCCGGAGTTGTTCACCAGGACCTCAAACTCGACAACGTGCTGCTCGACGCTCATTTCGGCGTCAAGCTGGCCGACTTTGGTCTCTCCCAGCCCGCCCGTCTGCCCTGCCGCAGCTGCGGTGAAGAGGACGATGCCGAGGGACCTTACTCTGCGGACGGCGCAGCGGAGGTCCGGTGCAGTGAGTGCATTGCCCGGTACCAGCAAAACTATGAGGCCGACGTGGGCGGGTCTCTGGCCTACTGCTCGCCCGAGCAGGTCCGTGCGACGCGCCCGTTGTGCTCCCCCAGCACTGACGTGTGGTCCTTGGGTGTCATCCTCTATGCCATGGTCATCGGAACCCTGCCGTTCCACGACGACTACGAACCCCGGCTGGTCATGAAGATCCTCAACCGTCAATTCCACCAGCCATACGACCACCTTTCTCCCGCTCTCTGCGAGCTCCTCGAAGGCCTCTTTACTTTCCAGGCCGAGACCCGCCCCGACATTGAACAGGTGCTTGCTTCGCGCTGGCTACAGAGTGCCGAAGAATAGTCTTAAGAAGCAGCAACTTCCTGGTGCCATATCAGAGTGGCATGACTTTATTCATGCCATACTGGCCCGGCTTCTCTGTACACATACTATCGATATCTCCACTACCTCCATGCCGTTAGGCCATGACATGCCTGCTTGCTAACGGCTAATCATCCGCGCTATTTAAACCATCATCCACGGCGGTATTTTTTCCAGCGTGTCAGCCACCAACCTCTCTTCTTCTCCCGTGTACCTACCATCCTCGTAATACCTACCGACCATCTCCTACATCTTTTGACGCAGTATAGAAATAAAACAGTATTAAACGCTTGTCCAATCTACCTCTTCTTAGCCATTAGTTCAAGTTGGTGGCGGCCATTGTGACCGGCTAGCCATGGCGGGGCATCGTGTATCGGGCGTCAAAGTGACTAGTGGTGTGAAAAAGCAGAGGGTAAACATGTGGAAGTGAACGAAGCTTCGCCAGAGCCCAGCGGGCGGGAATCGAGGTAACGAACGAATTGACGGAGAGGAGCAACGAGGCAACGTCGGGCAGTGTAGTATTTATACGTGGTCGTCAGAACAGACTGGCAGGTCAAGACGACGGGAAACCGCGGGAGGGTGGAGAGCGAGGCGGAGAAGTGTGACTCCTTTTCCCTATCGTTATCGTTATCGTTATCGCCAACCTTGGCCTTCAACAAAGAAGTCGTTATCAACGGGATGGAATAGAAAATAGCCTAGTGTGCGGGCGATTGGAGACGATACGCTCAGATGACGGGCCTGATAGCGTTGGCGACATAGAGAGAGAAGGAGGGAGGGGAAGAGGAGACTTCACAGTGAAAAGGGGTGGGCCCCGGATATAATTCACAGATGGCTATCAGCGCCATGCCTCCTCTTTCTCTATCGGCCTCGCTCTTGTCTATTTCAGCGTTTACATCCGGATCTAGCCGGTATCCTCCGCGATCTGGAGGGATAGAGGGGGGGGGGGAAGAGAGGTTGGATACATGTTTCTTTTTCTTCTTTCCGCCGTTGTCCTCGACCGACACCGCTGCCCGTATTTTTAATTTTGTAGGTTATGACAGCAGCCTCTTTATCCTTCAATCGTTAATTTTAGTTTATTTTCCTTTGGTATTATGAGAAGAAGTAGCGGAGGGAGCTATATAGAAATCAAAAAAACTAGTGATAATAACGGCCCTGGCTCACATCCGCCACCCTGTGATCGAGCCGAGTCATACTATCGGTGCCCCTCCCCTCTGAGTTGTATCCTTCGCAGTTTTATGTACCAACAAGGCAGTAGTCGGAGAGGAGATGTACCTCACCACAACCGGTCACACTATATAATCGCCCTGGCGGTGTCTGATAGCCACTGATCTGCGTGTAGGATACTATAGCAATAATATGCCCTACTTGATGCGTCGCAGATAGCAGCAGCGTGTCTTATCGATCAATGGCGAATGGCTCACCATGCCAAGGGACACGAGCGGCTGCAGAGACGAATCACACTTTTCGAATTAGGTATATATTCTAATAAAATATCGACATCCAAAACAAGTGGACCAATTCACAGTCACATTATCGAGTCCCTCTCACTCATTCAAATTGGAAGTACCTGTCGTTTGCATAGCGATCTTTCGAGCGGGCCCGATGGTGGACCGTGGCGTGCAGGAATAAGGGCGTATAGATAGCGTGGATAGGGGTGCGTGGTAAGGATAATTGGTGATGTGTGTGTGTGTGTGGGTGGGTGGGGGAGGGAGAAGGTCAAGACGGTGCGCAGTAGGCGAAGGGTGCGGTGATTGTTTAAGAGTGATGATGATGTCGTAGCATCTCATCTGCGGAGGGGAGGACGACAAGTAAGAGACGTCGAGGATCCGGCCGTTTGATCGGGGCTGAAGACGCGGAAAAAACCGGGGGTCGCACACACGTACACACACACACGTGCGCGTACGCATCGGAGGGATTGACGGGCCAGCAAGAAGATGGGACGCCACGCGGGTTGTTTCTAGGATAACGGGTAGTGATAGCTGATTGGTGGTGTAACAGGGGAGTAGTTGTAGTACTAAAATTGAATTTGATTTATTAATTTCAAGCACGACTTTAACTCCTTGGGGCAAGGGTCGCCGGAGTTTAAGTACGTGTTGTTGGTCAACCTCAGGATCGTTCATTGCTCGGGAGGTGAATTAGGCTGCTCGCGGGGATGGGTTCGAGATTTAGGGACCACCTATGTATTTTCCATGTGTACCACTACCTTCCTGATCAGCGTGGAAGGCGGCGGTCCTGCTTCCGCGGACGCCGGCCACCCCTTTCCGGTTGCAATGGCGGTGGGTAGGGATTTCGTGGATGAAACGTGAGTATCTTAGCCGCGTGCCTGGTCAGTTTATTTTTTTATGCCATTGGAGCTACCTTTGGAATCAAAAATCCAATAGATAAATAAAACGGTATTCATGAGAAGAGATGAAAAGATAGTCATACTTCAGGAATGGTCAAAAAACAACAACACGAAAACAGGCTCGGCTGTTGGATCTCCTTTTTGGGCCACGTCAGCACACGACTCCGGGAATGCAAAAAAAAATACGATTGGGTTTACTGATCAGTATCTACAGGTAGCTAAGCTTGGGATGGGCTCCAACGCCGTACGTACGTATTTAAAATTAAAAAAAAAAGCAACGGCAAACCGGAGAGTATGGGAATTAGTGAACGGTACCGCCCAGCATGGGGGGGGGGGTAACCATACGGAAGGGAGGAGGAGGATATATATATATATATAGATATAGATAATAATCATAGTTTGTGTGCGACGTGGTTCGCTAGATCCGGATCGGCACCCTTGCTATGATGGAACTGCCCGAAGCAGTCCCGACAGAACGCGTCACCAGAACAGTCTTCGCAGGCTACGGTGGCGATATCGGAGCAGATCCCTGCGTTGGACATGTAAGAAGGATGAAGGCCGTAACCGATTCAAGTGTATACATGGGGTAAGGAAGGTAGATGGACGGTAAGAGGAGGGGGAGGGGGAGAGGTGTAAATTTAAGAGCTGAAGTTATTACTACTTGTAGGGTCATCTAGCGTAATAATAAAGGGTAAGAGCAGGTCATCCCTTTGATCAGGTCCAAACCAAGTGAAATAATAACGAACATTAAACCTATAAACCCTAGAACTAAAATAATTAACAATCACAAAAATTGCTTCACTTACAGCACACGAGGTTGTCGCTGCTAACGTCCACCGGCATCTTCAGATTGGGGTCAATGGCTTCCAACGACGAGGGCGAAGGCGGTTGCCGTAAGGCGGTAGTCTCGGAGGTGTTTGATGGCGACGGTGAAGCGCCTTCCGGGGGGTTTGGGCGTACCGCCGATTGGGGCGATGCTGGTGAGGTATGGTGGGCAACGCGACCATCCGGACCGTGGACAGCTTGCGTCGGGTGGGCGACACGGTGTTGACGTAGCGGAGCAATGGGGCGGGCGAATTCGTCGCGGCCCCGCGCCATGTTATCCTTCTCCGTCTCGTCATCGGTGTCACTCCTCCCTTCTTCACTACTCGTATCCGTCACATCCTCATCCGTACTAGCGGCCTCATCGCTCTCCGAGACCTCCTCAAACTGGTCGCCCTGGGGGGAGGAGGCCACACGGTTCACCTCAGACAAGTGCACCGTTGAAGCCCTGGCGAGCGTCGGGTCGCTTTCATGGAGGTGAGCCAGCCGGACCAAGAGATCCGTATCTAGGCCACCACCTGGCATCCCCGCCGTCGCCAAACCGCCCTGCTTCCGTTCCAACTGCAGTTCCTCCATGACCATTTGCATGAGGTCTTGCGATGCCGTTCCCCCATAATCTTCGTTAGCAACTAGCAAATCGACGGGGTCCCGGTCGGTGGACATGGTCGGAAGCTGACCCATGTGTTGGTCATTCGTGGTATCTAGAAGGCCCGCAGCGTTCAGTAGCAGGGCATCTACCTCGCTCGTGACACGCGGCCGCCGCGTGTCCCCACTCAACCCGTTCGACGGGGCCAAGTGGTTAGCCGGGGCAAACTGACTGGCTGCTCCGGAGGCCAGGGCCGCTGATTCAGTACCACCTTGTTGCTGCTGCTGTTCTAGACTTAGCTGGTCGAGGAACGAGGCCAGTTCAGGAACCTCCAGTTTCATCTGCGCCATATAAGCCTGGATAGCCTCGACGCTGAGGTCCTGCGACGACCCTGACAAGTCGTTATCATCGCTGCCGCCACCACCACGGGTAGTGGAGGGCATCGCATCCGATGATTGTGGGGAGTAATTGCTGCTAACTGACCCGCCGAGGGCTTCCAAGATCCGGGCCGCCGCGTCCTCGTAGGCCTCTGCGGTGCCGGTCGTCACCGTGGTGGGGTCGGTAGGATTAGCCTCACCAGGTTGGTGCGGATGGACCGGTGGCGTGAGGAATGGGTCGTAAGTTTGATCGAGCAGGACGGCTGCGGGGGCTGCTGTATAGATTGGGGCGTCGTTCGTCGCCGACCCTAGACTGTCCGATGTGATTTCTACGGTTGGTAGCGCCGACGCGTCGCTTCCCGTGGTGACGTCGTCGCCGTCCTTGCTGCCGCCCGTGCTAGTCGTGACTCCGTCGTCTAGTGTCACCAGCTGTTGAAAAAGCTGTTCAAGCTGTGCCATGAGAAAGCATGTGTTGCAGTAGGAAATACACATACCCGCACATATATATATATATATCTAGGTTAAGTTGGATTGGGGCGGGCCGGAATTACTTTTGAACAGTAACCGGTGTTCTAAATGGGCTACACCACGGCAGTAGGCGGTAGAATGGCTTACCTCATCCAGGGTCTGCTCGGTGGCTTGCTGGGAGCTGGGTGGCGTCACACCGCCATAGGGTTGCGAGACCATGAGAATAAGTAAGGCAGATGCTGCCGCGCGACAATTGCAGGTCCTTTACGGCCTGGGGAAACGATCTGGCGGAAGGTTGTCTGGGTCCGGTATGGAGTGGACCAGTCTAAGATCCCGCAACTGGCGTTAAAGAAATGTGGTATGGTAGTACCCTGACCGATGAGCGGAGTTGCAAATGGTCTCCAGACAAGTAGAGTAGACGACAATGAGATACAACGTCAGAAAGAATGGGGTGTAGGAATGGTCAGCAGGTTGAAATGAGAGATAGGGGTATAGACGACACTTGACTCTCCCCTCGCACGGTTAACATAGGCAGGTGTGACACCAAAGGCTCGCCTCTGTACCATTCATTGCACCTTGTTGGTAAGAGCTAGGTCTTGTTGTGGGTATCATAGTAGGCCGGTTTGTTATGGTCTCAACCCAACAATTTCCTTCCAGCCTGTTGGCCAGTCACGGTATAACGGTTGCGGATAAATTTTGCGCCCTACTGATAAAAGCAAGGTTACATACAGTCGTAGGGAAAACTACCCTCGAGGAAACTAAAGGCTAATAGCCAACGAACTAAAGACTAATAAACGGAAAGACTCTCGAACGAATTGCAGAAGAGCGTAAACGGTTGTGTGTTGGATAAACTATCGTTTATGGAGTAGTGACCCTGGAGGGTCTTTTATATCAGAGGATGGCCGATATCCTTCGTAACGGCTATGGATTGGGTTAGAAGGAAACCCCAAGGACTATAGTGCGAGGGGGGGGGGCTAGTACCCAGGAGAAATATGGGGGCAGCTACCAAGCTAACGCATCAGATAAGAGAAAAAAGACTGACAGACAACGCCGCCTCTACCCTTGTAGGGCTTTACTTCCATCAAAGAAAGGACGCCGTCCAACGGATCAAAAAGGCTGGTGTCACCATAAAGGAACATGGAATAGAAAAATCAGCTAGAGAAAGAAGTGAAGAGTTAGAAATGCCACAACTGATCGGATCAGTAGTTTAGGGCACCACACATACCACCTTGGGCCTTATTTAAACCTCACTTGATGTGCGCCAGGGTTAAACGACCTTGATAGGCTGCCGGAACCTAATAAATTCGGCTCGGATAATTATTAACTCCGGCAGGCACAAGAGTAACACCCTTAACTCCGCTGGAGTAGTTGCTTGTATTGATCATTATGCATATCATACTTTGGTCATTTTATTAGCTACTACCGATGACAAGAAGAGCACCCCCCCCTTATCGGCAGTAGCGTCAATTCTGCCGATTGTTGCTAAATTTGTTTTATATAGATGTATTCCTGTGCAGAACCAATGGATAAGTCGACAGTGATAGCATCTTACATAAAATATATTTGAACTTCTTCGGCTACTTTATTGTCTCCACGACAATTATATGGAAATAAAATATCGGTATATAAATGGAAAGGACTAGTAGAGCCGGCCGGCAGGATATGGATGAAAAAAAGAATGCGGCTCAATAAGAGCCAAGATGGGGCGGTCTGCAAGGCCGGCTAGCCCTCTATTGGATAATTTGCTTTTGGGGCAATAACGGCGGAGTACCCCTAAAGGGGGGCACCGCTCCATTAGTGTGATTAGAAAATCTTTACGTCACAACAATAACTGCTGCCCATCAATAGCCTGGACGCATATTTAGGTCCCATTGGATAGTACTGACTTATGCTGTGCCAATTAAAAAGTGATGCGTCGACCGGGAATCGAACCCGGAACACGTGCTTGGAAGGCGCGTATGCTAACCGTTACACCATCGACGCTTCTGATGGAAATTTTGTGTCGCTGCTATATATATCCTACGAGGTATGATAAACTAAATTGCCCAGCGTATGTCACCAATTTGTCTTATTTGTGTCATTAACGTCGATAGTGCCAAGGTGATTTAGGTACCATTATTTTTCAATCTATAACCTGTCAGGCTAGGTACTGGGAGCCCAGACACAGCCGCAGTTTTCTTGTTAGGGAGTGTATAGGATGGTTACCTATATACGCGGGGCGAGATGCACATCTCGATTCATAGGGGTTATATCACGGGAGGCGGTGGAAGAGTGGGAGGAGGGTCTTCACTTTTGATCCACCCTTCCCACCCCACTTTACCCTCATTGACCTTAATCCATCCATATACCATACTACTCAAGGCACGGTATTGATTTTTCACCAGCTGAGCAGCCCGCTCACTCATTTTATTCCACTTTCTGCCCTAAATATCCAGTCACGTTACCGCTCGCCCATCCTATCTTTTCTTCGCAGTGTATCCCATTACACGAAGCCGGTCGGCAGCGATCCGTTCATCCCCAAGGCGCTTTAAATCAAGGACCTGGTCGCGGGTGTAGAGCGGGGTATCGAAGGCGCCTTGCAGCGCTGCGCGGCTGGTCTGCTGGTGCTGTCGGTGGACGTTACGTTGGTCTTCCCAAATGTTAAAACTTCCGTAAGTCTCGTCGTTAAGGCCCCGGTAGGTGTTTGAGGTGCTGGTGGTAGCCGGTTTGGAGGCCTGCTTGGCTTCCCATTTGGCCATGTCGTAGTACTTTTTGTGGGGCATTGTGGCAGTATTGTAATCTGAAAATATAAAATATGGGGTGGTGGTGGTGACAGAAGGTACATCATTGAATACACCCTGCAGCCGGCTAATTCAGGGGCAATTGTTGTTTAACTACACCACGTAGGTCTTGACTAATTTCAGTCGCTCCACTTACCTTCCATGAAGCCTTTAAAGTGCTTTTTGCTGTCGAGGTTCGAGATCTCCTCCCAGCGGATACCGTGGACCTCAAACAGCCACTGTCGGAATTCCTGATGGAGGTAAAACAAGAAGGACGGGTCGAGTAAGAAAGCAGGTTAGACACGGTTGGAATTCAATGGGTATCGCACCCCCCCCCGCAGTGGGCAGATGGGCGCCAAGGTAGACTATTTACGGTACTATCTTGGCCATTCGGAAAATAATCAGCGTACTTCTTCCTTATTGTAAATGCTGTAGTCAGGGAGGTGAGAAGAGGGGAGGGTGAAAAAGGCATCCAGTGGGGTGTTGGTTAAGGTTGGGTAATACGGCGAAGACTACGTCGTCGCGAAGGCCAGATGCCCCGCAGTAAAGCCAGCGTCCTCGCACTCGGGTTACTTACTCGGTCTCGATTATGGTACCGTATTTCCCCCATTTGTTTTCCTTGCTGGTCCGCGCTTTATCCTTCTTGTGCTACGAGGGTTGGTTCGAGTGGAACGTATGATGGGCGAGGGAAAGCGGGTAAAGTATAGCATAGCAGATGCGCCAGCGTCAGTCGATGCCTCCAGTATTGAGTAGCAGATAGGAAAGTCCAGCTTTCATCTACTGATTGAGAATCACCCCACCATACGACGTACCTTCTTTCGGTCCTTTTTTTCCTTGCGACGGCGGCCGGATTCCTCACGAGACTTATCCTTCTTCGACCGACGGTGCCGGCTCGACGACCGACGTCGGGATGGTGACCGTGACCGCGACGACTCGCCGTCAGACTCACTAAAGCCCTCGCTCTCGCTAGGGCTATCGTGACGGCGGGACCGGCGCGATTGCCGGCTACGATGGTCTCGTTCACCGCTCCGGCCTCTGCTCCGGCTGCGACGATCCTGGTATCGGCGGTCGCGTCGACGTCCGTCCCGGCTTCGACTACGGCTCCGACTCCGACTCCGACGGTCGGGTCGACTATGACGTGATTTAGCATTTCTATTAGCTTCGTCGCCAGCTTCAGCCCGGTGAGACGAACGGTTCGGTAGTTTTTCATAGTCGACTCTGTCTTCGGTCTGGCGGCTACGGCGATGTCCACCGTGCTCATGTCGGCTGTGAGGGGAGGTCGACTGGTCTCGTTCGGATGGATGATCCGGGCGGCGGCTGTGACTACGGGATGCCGAGCGATGAGGACGGCGGGAATCAGAACGGTCCCTCCGGCGCGACCCGGTGGGTGACCGGGAGCGGTGTGACCCCATGTGGGAAATGTGTGCTGACGGGGGAGGCTTGCAAGAGGAAGGGGGGTCGCGTAAATGGACAGAAGTAAGCAATAAACGCAAGCTAAATGCTAAAAAGTATGTATATATTCGAAATGGCATAGGCAAGTGACCAGTTGTCCACAACCAGAGTGACCAAATCGGCAGAACGCCGGTTGGTAATGCCCTGCCAAACCAGGTTTCACAGCTAGCGCCCGTGCCGTTTAGTCCTTCCTCCTTTACCTTCTCGTATGCATTCGGCAATCACGCCTCGCCAGCCATAGCCCAAGCACGACCCAAAAGCACGCACGTGCCGTTGATTTTCGGCTGTTGGATTTATTGGTACATGTGGCAAAGGATACTGGAAGATCAATGTTTATCAGGCAGGTTCCACGTCTACATCAGGTCGTACAGCAGCTTCGACTTGGCTGCAAACTTTTGCCTAATTTGGTAGTTAAAAACCTTGCCGTCATAGAACACAATGTGTAGGCGGTACGTGCGAAGTCCGGGATCACTGGAGGCCAACCGTTGGACACAGAGTCCTGGCCGGATCAATCGTCAAAGAGCAGGGGAGAAAAGGGAAGGGTGTGGTGATTCGGGGCTAGGTGTAAATTTGGAGTCTAACAGATAGGGGGATCGATCGTGTTCGTAAAGCCTGCACGCAGAGCGGCTACACAATGGTAAAGACCGTCCAAAAGTACACGGTCGACTTACCTAGGAGTGGCGCCGAAGTCGACGGGTCAGCCGGGAGATACTGCTCGGGAATAAATCCGTACTTGGACTCGCCATTATCCATGCTTATCCTGAATTGCGACGAACGATCGGGTGAACCGTGTACCGGTACGGGAGAAACAGAAGGGTTAGCACGGTTAGATGAAGGAAGGGGTTGGTGCGTTGCACGGTCTTGTAACATCAGGCGATCGTACCAGTTGATACTACATACGCCGCTGTACAGGGGTGAGCCTGCTAGAGCTTACCTGATGAGTCGCGTGATGGCTACCTTACCGCGTTGGCAGGCCACGATGGCAGTACCGATCTCGGGGAGCCACTACAGGAGAGTAGATAATGGTAAATAAAGCATGGTTGACCCCCCCCGAACCCACCAAAAATAACAAGGGCGAATAAAGGTTAGAATATCTGTCACTCTCATGCACTCACACATGGCCTCGACTCCTCTCATAATACTGCCCTCTAACTTACCTCCATCATGTTGAGCCGCCAGTACCCATTGGGCATAACCTGGTCGACCAGGTAATTCTTGGCGATATAGTATGGATCGGCAAACATCAGGGGCAACGTCCCTTCAGTGCCCAGGAGCGACAACCCGTGGATTGAACCATGTAACAGTAGGTACGATTTCTCACGCAGACCCGAGCCACGCAGACCGTAACGGCACCGTCGGCACATACTCCGGTCGCCACCGTCATGACCCGCACGGCAGCCATGACGGCGGTGGTGATGGAGATTGCCGTGATGGTTAACATTATCACCGCCAACCTCGCGATGATTTCGGCCGTCATGGTCGGGAGGAGACGAACGAACCGGAGGGAGCTCGGCGTCAACATCGAATACATCGTCTGCCGCGGGATTTTCAAACACGAGGCCCGCCTCGGAGGAGGGAGAGGATGATAGGGAGGCTAACGACGATCGCGATTCGGAGGGCTCATCAGCCGAGTTCGAGTAGCGCTGTCGCCGCCGATGACGACGACGGTGAACAAGTTCCGTTGTTCCCCCAGTGGCCATGTAACCCTGGACCAAATCCACGAGTTCGTCGTAATTATCCTCATCGTCGGCGTCTGCGTCCGCATCTTCCTCCAATTCACCTTCGTGGTCATCGCTGTCACTGTGGCCGGTCTGGCGGCCCAAGATACGCGTGAGCGACCTTATCCGTTCCGACATGAGCGACGGTCCGTGATTGTGGTGGTTATAGCTAGCAGCATCATTGTCGTCATCGTCGTCATCGTCGTCGTTGTGGTCATCGGCGGTGGCGTGAACATCGCTAGCGGATTCAGCGGGTGAGGCGGAAGATGTGGAGCGTGAAGGGTGCGAGGCATGGATATCCGAGAGGTGGTGGGATTCAAGCGTGGTGTGGGTCGAGAGGCGAGTCAGAGGCGGCAGGGCTTCTGGGCCAGGAGGGCTTTGGGCCCCTTCCCGCTCGGTAGCAACGGAGGCGCTGACCGCCGCCATATTCGATACCGATGCCAAGGGAGCTCCCGGTGTCGCTTCCGGGTCAGACCCATGGTCTGGCCGGCGGTCAGGCTGGTTCGCCAGGAGCGGCGGGGACTGGAAAGTAACCATCGGCCTGGCCGCTTCGTTAAGGCCCGGTTGGCGTGGAGGCGGATCGTTTGTGGTGGCGTCAGCTAGCGGCAATGATGGCGAATGGGCTAACCACGGTGTACCAAGCACTTCATTCTCCATTTCCACATGGTCATCATGACCATCCTCCGACGCCCCGGTCCCGGCGGTCCAGTTCGACCCACGATCCGACGCCGAGTCTGACACGGTGGCCCACTCCGAGCCGGAGGCGGGCTCGCTCGGATTATTCCAGCCCTCTCGAGTTGCGCCCCCGATAACCCTAATCCGTGTACCAGGTCCTTCGGATGAGGGCGGGCTTCCCCGCCAACCTCGATCCTCACCATCACCATTCCCTGCCACTAAACCCTCGTCGACGCTTTGATCACCGGCGACATGGTTGGCCAGGACGTACAGCAGGAGGTTCGGTATACTGAACTCGGCCACGTCTAGGATCGGTGGGACATCCTGGTCCCGGTCAAAGCTGGAGGCCGCCAACGCGGCCCCCGCCGTGGCATCGGCCTCATCGGTCGTTTTGAAATAGTAAGG
The DNA here is from genome assembly GCA_027575765.1 of Tieghemiomyces parasiticus. NCBI lineage: Eukaryota > Fungi > Kickxellomycota > Dimargaritomycetes > Dimargaritales > Dimargaritaceae > Tieghemiomyces > Tieghemiomyces parasiticus. The sequence continues at coordinate 23,920 of JANBPT010000545.1, forward strand.
CTCCACAAACCGAACGGACCAGCCCCACTCGTTCGAAATGCGGCGGCGTTTGACGATCCGGTCAGTCCAGAGGTCCCAAATGATGGTGGTACGGTCGATGCTACAGGAGGCGAGATAGCGGCCGCAAGGGCTGAAGGCAATGTTAGGGACATTGTTGCGGTGCCCGGTCAGGTAGTGGGTTGGGACGGTGAAATGTGGGGTCAGGCGCGAGGTAAGGGTGTCGCTAAAAGGTAGACGGCCGTTAGGATGGTTGTCGTCGCCTTCGCAGTGCTCAGGTTTAGGTACAGCCGCGTCTACTCCGTGATGGATAGGTACGGTGAAATCCAATATAGTAACCCGGTAATCATTCGAACTGACCGCCACCAGGCAGTTCTCCTGGTGGATATCCAGGCCCCAGGTCGAGGTCCTGGTGTGGGTCACAAACCAGGGCCGGGCTAGATCGGTGATACGCCAGATGCAGATCACGCCCAGTTCGTCTACGGCCACCAGGACTTCGGCCGGGCCAAGGTAACCGACCTTGATGGCGTTGATGTAACCCTCCTGGGGTGTAGTATCATTTTTTTTTAAAAAAATAGGTGATAAGTAAATAATAATAATAATACTAGTTAAGACCCCATTAGACGGGAGGTGAGCGTGCTTTAGTAGTCATGACGCTGTCAGCACGATGACTGGGGCGCCTAACGATACTCGGGATAGCGGAGACTTAGGCGCCACTTGAGTGCGTCACTTACCGATAGGTCCGTAGAGATGAGGACGTCCTGTTCGAAGGCCCGCGGCGGCCGGATAACCTGGTGAGGCTCCGGTGCGATACCCTCTGGGGTAAGGTGATGGATGCTGATTTCGTCGCGGATGCCTACCGGGTGACCACCGTCGTCCGCACCATAATGCAGCGTCAGCGCTAGGGTTAGTCAAGGGTGCCGGTAGCACGGTGAACGGTAAAGAGAGCTGCACACGTGTGCGGACTGCAGAGAATATATATATATATCTCCTCAGTATACTTAGAAGACCTCCGAAAGTTACCTGGAGCGGGTCGTCACCTCAGTCAACCAAGCAGGTGAGCACCCTAGCGCCTTGGCATTCACACCACCATGAAGTCGCCGCCAACCTACCGATAAAGAAGAGCGGCGTGGCTGGGTGCTGGCTTACGGCGCATAGATTCATACGCCATGTTACGGCGCCCATGGTGGCCACGGTACCCGGGTGGTGCCCCTGGTTGGGCACCGGCTGAATGTCAAGCTCGGTGAACGGCGGCATGTGGATATCACTGGGACATGGTGAGGCAAGAAGGGTGCAATTCGGGTCGGTTTGTAGGGATGTGCCCTAGAGCAGCTGAGGATAAGGGCTGTAGAGTGTCAGGAGATGGTGGCGGCAGTAAGTGAGCTTGCTCGAGGGCGGAGAGAGGGTGGCACGCATGAGGTAGAGAATGTCCCCCAACTGATAGGATCGGGAGGGGCAATGCAAAAGATACTACGCAGGTGAGGTCGGACGTGTGACGGTAGGCTAGAATCCGGTACTGAATTCACCTATCTGCGAGGGGTCGTCCGCCGTGCTGTGGCGGCCTGGAACACCTGTTGGGAGTATTGGCGAGATGCGGTGTAGCTGAGTAACAGGTGATGGGGCGAGCCCGGGCTCAGCACAACTCCCTACCATAGTACAGGCCGGATCGTAATCCATAGGTTTACAGGCGCTCTACAGTTATTGGTTTCAGTGGTTTCCAAACGACTACGGTCTCCTTGCTATCAACTCCTCCCCTTCTCTCCCGCTACCTCAGGACAGAAAAATGGGTTTACTGGTTCAAGTGAGAGCTCTGGCCTCGCCAGTACCGGTCCCAATACGTAGGCTCTGAAGTCATAGGTGCCTAGCTAGGATCCAAACGACTTCAGAGTACTGCCAACCATGGTCACTCACATCTCTCCGATCAGACACAGAGGGTGTGCTGTAGCCATGTCTTTAAGAACGGAAGGCCCCAGGGTCTGTCGCAAACAAGTGAGAGGCTGGATCGAGTCGAACCATAAGACCGCCAAGATCTGCGCACTGTCAGAGGTAATCATTGATGAAGTCGTCAAGATCTCTTATTTTGCCAAGCTGGCCCTTGGTTTGTCGACCCATATCGGAACATAGCAGCCCTTGTACTGCAGCCACCTTCCGTGCTGACTATCGCCATGCTTACCCTGTCTGGTTTAAGCTTGGATACTTTAAGGTCTGGCTATCCTCCCAAGATCTGCCCATTGTCTTATCCTACACCATTTCCCTCCATACCGGTAGCTCTGGAGAGAGAGGGGGGTTGACCTTATTATCCCTTTACCACGTATCCTATGGATGGCAGACCATGACCAACAGGAGGTCTGGCGTAGATTCACAGTAAATAAACACGCCCGCTACCCTTGCACGGCAAGCAGTTTATCTGGCAACGAATAGACGCCAATTAATCCTACCCTGGTAATGTACGTAGTCGTGTCGCGCATCTGCGGTGCTCAAGGGCCAGTTTCACAGGATTGTGCAAGGGTCGAAAGACGGCGTGCCATGGATAGCTGTCGGTGGATACCGTTTGCGTATCTGGGCGTGAGCATTAAGGCGGCCTGCCTTGATAAAACTGACAACCCGCACCCAGAAAGTGAGAACCTGATCGTGGGGGGGGGGATGCAGTCGCAGACCTGAGTGATAAGGTGCGAGTGTGGCTACGCCGAAAAAGTACTGAAATTCGTCCACCAACGGCCAGAGTGTCCTTACGCCGTTGAGCCTGAGCGTTGCATGTCCGCGGTCGCGTTGAAATCCCATCAGGACTGATAGATATTCAACCACATTGACGCGTGATTGTGAGCAGTATTCCGACCTTATTATTATGCAGTGCATTGGTGAATACATGAGGCGGGTGCGAAAATATGAACGCAAGGGAAGGAAAAGTGGACAATGAACGCCCATTTCCTATACAGGTAACTGATTGTCGCCCGTGTTACATGTGCTTTCGCTTCTCAGGAGCCGCTTTCCTGCTCACCTAAGCTACTAAAATACCTTTCCCACCTTGCTATGATTAATGGCCACGTACTTGTAATTCACAACAGACCTTCTTCCGCCCCCACCCAGTAAACCAGAAAATCATCACTTGGCCGCATTTGATATAATGTCGTGGAGAAATTTTGGGGATGTCCAGGCAAGAGTGAATCAGACGTTCAGATCGGATAGAGAAGGCGCAGGCCGCCGAAGCGAAGTGCGAACGGGATTACCCTTCGGATTTTAGACATACGGTGAGGGTTTGGAAGGAAGGGGGTTGAAGGTGTGCCATATACCAATACTCCAATAGAGCCAAGGAGGCTGATTGTGCGGAGATTTTTGCAGCAGCCAGCTATGCGGGTTTGTACTCCCGGAGTAATTGTACCTATATTCAACGCGCAATGTGAAATTCTGCGTATGGAAAGGTGGACAGTAGCGTCCGACCAGAAGAGGTGCATCAAGTTTATGATGCAGTGCATATAATCTGTCCCCGCTCATACACCAAGACGCCAGGCAACTCCTCACTTTACGTGGGATGGTAAGCAGCCTCTCACTTCCAGTACGCAGGTACCTCGCTGATGCCTATCTGTCCGTCAAACCTGGACCACACACGGTCAATCGACTTGGTGGGTAGTAGGCAGTAAGGATGACCGGTGATAAGTTTACATAGCCAGCATACCCTACCTAGGCCGCCTGTGGGCATGGATGCCACTCTAGACCCGTCGTATCCGCAGCGCTACCTTGGAAAAATTATTAGTTGCGCCACGTCAGTTAGGCCTGGGCTTTTAACCACGCCTCATCAGGTAGCCTACAGCGTGCCGAAGTGTCTCTTAGACTGCTGAGGTAATTTATCAGTGGCCTCTTCCCTTAGCATGATGGTGGATTCGCGCTTGCTATTTATACACCACTGCGGGATGGCCCACTGCCCCCTCCATCTCCTGACGGCCCACTCGCCCATACCAATCACACGACTTAGACCGTTAACAAAGGGAGACACATCCGTCTTGAAGATGCCGTACGCGTTCGGCGGGGTTGGCACCTACGCTCTGCACCTTTCCGCTTCAGCGAAGACTTGACTTGGTAAGCCATGATCCACAAAGCTGATGAGACCGCTTAAACTTTTAACAACCCCCTTTGCCATTTGTCATGCGAGGTTGGACAACGAAGAGTGCACATAGGGCAGATGCCTGTCGTCATTTCAATCCAGGGCGAACCTGGTGCCAGTTGTAAGACTATGATGATTACAGATACGTTTAGCGGTATATAACCTGGTAGTTAGCGGAGATCGTATGGCCGTATACGGAGTAGATATCCTGCGGCACATCCTTTCTAAGTTGCAAGGTAGACCACCGAAGGTCAAGTATAGAGTAACATTGAGAAGAGAGACGAGGTTCGCAGACCCAGAATGATTGGCCGACACTGATGGTGGGTTAAGGAGCCGGCCAATTGTAGAGCCAGGAATACCAAAATAGGAATAAAGGTTGATCAGGAGCCGGGAATGGCTAGCTGGTCTGTGAATTACGAATCCTCATAGAAATTGGTGAAACGTAGGAAATAGTGGGCCAGGTCAGCGACGGCATGTACGACTGGCCGGCGGTGTGCGCTGGAATGTCAAAACCGAGGGCGGGGCCGGGATAGCAGCCACCATTCCCATATTGGCATGAGGATAAAGGGCAGTGACGATATTCCGTGGAAGTAATGGTGTGGCATTAACAGTAGCGACCAGACCCCACGGAGCAGATAAAGCCACCCGGCCAGTCCTTGTTCCATTACGGGACTTGGGCTTCACCGCCATAGGTTGCCGGCCAGTACAGCGTCGGCAATGAATGCCTAGGGCATCCAGCGACTTAAAGTTGGCGTGAAGAGCCGGTGGACCACCGAACGTCCCCTCAAGCCCTCTTGGCAACTGCGAGAAACGAGGCACGGAATCCGTAATTGAGGGATAGGGTCAGAAGTTCATGGCCACCAAAATAACGACCTGCCATACATGTCAATGTAATGTTTAGAAGCGACGGCGCGGCATCTGGTGGCACCCCGGCAGGATATAGTAAATACGACGCGAGGGTCGATCGGTTACTCTATAGGTACATCCTGAGTCTGTTGACTTTAACAGGCGGCGGCGCGGTGTGTGTGGGGAGGGCGACAGAAAGGCAACACCGACGCTGGAAGGCGAAGGAGGGAATGCCTTCGCGGGGCTTATCACTTACAGCTAGTTCATCCCTGCATTTAACGAGGCCCAACCTTACGGAATCCATATAGATTGCAGGCGACATAAAGAGGATTGGCGCGGTCATCATCACGTATATGCTAGGCTAATAGATGTGCATTAGGCCTCCGCCGGCAGACGGGCGGTTGAGGGCTTGCGGATGGGATGGGTTTGACGGGAGGGGGATTGTGAGAGCTAGGGCGGAGATCAGACTTACAGTGCACGCATGCGGGGCCAGAACGGCCACGCCTCAGTAGGCTATAGGAGAAACCCGGCCGGCTTAGCGAAAGAGTGAGTGTGCTCGTCCAGCCTTATTCCTGCCACGGCCATCCTTACTCATTGCGGCCGCTCACTCCCGCTCTCATCACAACCAACACCCTCCCCCCCACACACGTAGATCCTTGCCACTTTCTCTCCGACGCCTCCACCCATCTGTGCCAGACGCTCATCTCACGGATTCATTGGGTCGCTCGCTAATGGTCCATGGGGCACATCCCTTTTTGTTCCCGCCGCTCCACCACCTCGCCCCATTAGCCCGGTCCTCAGTGGGGCCTTGGCGCCTGAACTCCACACGACCTACTTGCGGCCCGTCCCCTCCCGGCTCCTGCAGCATGTATCCACCGACGTATGCCGCCCCCGGTCGTCGCTCCGCATATAGCATTATGCTCCTCCCCCGTCCGTTCAAGTTCCTACAGCCGCCAACTGGGTAATGATCAGCGCTCTTTCCTCTCTCACCCATCATCACACTTCCTTCCCTCCTTTCCTACCACCGCGACTCCCGCCTGAACGTTTGCGGCCCCGGCTCGCGCCCTAAATAAAATCCAGCGCGCGTCCCGCCCACCTCCCGGCTCGGTTTTGGCAGCCCCACACCTTGAACTCGACGGGATTTTATTTCTACTTGAAACGCTACTTCCAGTACTGCCCCGTCCTCGTTCGCCTTTCCGCGCCACCGCTGGTCATTCCAGCCGGCTCTCCTTCTGCTCTCCCCTCACGCTACGTTCAGTCTTTTCTTACTTGGCACCCCTCTCGTTACAGCTCAACGCCTCGCCTCCCCGGCCCCGTTCCGCCGCCGCCCTCGCACTTTAAGGCCCGTACCGACTCGGCTCCCTCGCTGCGTCTATTATCCTATCTTTTTCACGCCTCTTCCTTACCTGCTCGACTCTATCGCCCGGTCGTCTGACCTATTCGCTCCTTCCCGTCGCTCCCTCCTGCCTTGCCCGTTTGCATACGAGCCGCCACTCCATCCCCCGTATCGCGAAGCCCGATGCTCACTACTCGCTTCATCTCGACAGCTCCATTTCGCATCTTGCTAATGACTTTAGTCTTAACTCTAGTTTAGTATCTACTCCTACATTTTTATTTAACGTCAATCGCCCTTTTCCCTCAACAAGCTTGCTCCCTTCCAACCGCCACCCCCTTTCTTGAAGCGCCTTGCAGAGTCTACCTCGGCTAGTTGGCCTGATATCGTCCTTCCCTACCATCCTGCCGGAACGAAGTTGTAGCAGACTGTAAAGGACTGCCTCTTTGTGCCACGCCGCCCCCTGGCTACCGTCCGACTTTTATTAATTTCATCCTTGCCCCTTCTTTTATGTGCCTAAACCGGTGAATTTAGTGAAAGCCCCTTACTTCTCTCGGCTCGGAGCTTAACGCTATTTTACACTCCAGTTTAACTTGGCTAGGGACAGTGTCCTCCACGTTTACTGTCATCTGAATCCAATATTACTCGCACAGACTCCTGCTAAACTCCGCTCTTTCTAGTCTCAGAAAGGAACTCCGCGGTTGCTGTGTGAACATTTTCCTGATCCGCAGTGCAATTCCTGTGCATATACATCAATATTTGCACTCACTCCGAGCTCCTGCTCCCTTTCCTTTGGTATCCGTGTCAAGGTGGTGGCCTCCATAAATTATTAACGTGGTTGTGGCGGTATGTTTCATCGACGTGTCCTAATCGCCATCGGCCTCCTCTGCCTAGGGGCAGTTGAGGCCGCAGAACTCGTCCGACTTAATCCACGGGCCGACCCTCCTCCGGGTCTTCCGCTCTCTCTGGACCCTTTGCCCTCCGCCGTCCAGACCCTCCTTGCCGATACCTCTATACTTCCTCCACTGCCACCCGTGGTAGCGACGTCTGCCGACCCTTTGCCGCAAATGTCCAGTCTTCCACCTGTTGTAGTAGAGACTTCCAATATTCCCCCAGCCCAAATATCTGAAGTGCCAATTCAGACCTCTGTCGCTCCAACACTCCCGGAGCCGGTACAGACCTCTGCCGCCGTGACGTCCCAGGAGCCGGTACAGACCTCTGCCGCCGTGACGTCCCAGGAGCC
>JANBPT010000546.1:0-31396 GCA_027575765.1 Tieghemiomyces parasiticus
AAGGACTCGGAGGTGCGGCGCCCGGTCTGTGGGGCCGGTAGAGTGGTGGCGGGCATCAGTACGGGGTGGTCGTTGCGGGGATGCCCCTTATCCGTGGGATGGGTGTCGGCCATGGCCAAGAGTGGGGCTAAGGTCGCCAGATGGGGCCAAACCGTCCGGTACGACGACGAGGAAATGGGTGGGAGTGGACAAGTTGTGGGATGCGGAGGTAAGGCTGAGGTGAATGCAAGGGAGCGGGAGGGACTTGCAGCGGGTAGGGCTGGGCGGGTGACGGGTCTGAAACGTAAGTCTTTGGGGAAGAGAGAAAGGTGGGAGATGTGCAAGTAAGGGTAACCCACTCGACCGGGACAAAGTATAGGAAGGAAAAATGAGGGACTGTGAAGGTGAGGGTAGTGGGTAGAAGGGCCGGGAGACGATGGCGTGGTCTAGGGACACCTGCCAAGGTGGGGGACTCCAAGAGGGCGGCGGTAAGCAAGTGTGCCGTGTTGGGGAGACGAGAAGGCAAGAAGGACCCCGGGAAGTATATAAACAGTATACAGAGGCGATGATGGCGTGTTCTATATATAGAGGCGGGGAGGTAATTGAGTGGTGGCAGGGGCATACACGACGACTGGCTGTGATTCCCGCCTGCCCAACGGGCCGAGGTCCCAAGGGTGGGTGGACAGCCGAGTATCGGGCCAACCAGGCGTGGTGACGCTCTGGCGATTACGTTTGGGCGCAGCTCAAGTAAAAAAACCGTATTGTGTGAGCGGGATCCCCCGCCGCGATGACGACGCCCAGCGCCACCCTCTGACACCCTACCCTCTTGCAAGCCACTTGCCACCCAAGGCTGTCGGCAGGACAGAAAAATCAGGGCACTGAAGTCCTGTGCCTACCAAACACCTCTCTTCTACCGCTATGGTCATCTCAGAAACCGGTTGTTTGGGGCAGGCCAGGAGCCTGGACCAACCCCCCCCCCCACCGAGCGGCCTGGCGTTAGTGGTTTAATGCGCGTCTCTGTGGATGGCTGAGGCGCCGCGGCCTCATGCCTGGCCGAGCGTGAGCGGTTACTTGACCCCGCAGCCGCATTGCCTTGGTAGCCGATCCTGCCCTTCTGGCCAGTATGCGGGCCTTGGCCTTTCATCGCGAGGTGGTGCGCGGAGTAGAGAGGGATATTGGGGCGACGGGGGTTGCCTGCTGCACGCTGTGCCTGGAGGGAGCCGGCCGTCATGCAACCCAAAGGGATCCCTAAATGCACTCTATAGGCCTTAGCAGTAGGCCATCGCCCCAAAGGCAAGGGAAGCAATAACACACCAGCGGTCCGCAGCTAGTTAACCCTGGGTCCCAGTGGTACCTGAATGCGGCCATACCTCCCCCCCAGGGGCAGGTTAATGGTATGTGGGTCACGCGTCAGTGGAGCCCCTACCCTCCCGGAAAGAACAGGCCCCACTGTTATCGAATACAGGCTGACTTCGAGGACCCGGAGGTTTTCATGGACCACACTTGACCAGCGAAATACCCTGACCGACACTAAGGGATGGCTGGGCGGGGGTGAATACCTCTACCGACCGGATCCGCGTCGAGAAGGCTGTTTTTATTTCTATGCCGAGCTAAGGACTCCACCAGTGGTGACAAGGCCATCCACACTAAAGCACTGGACATCCGCTTAACAGTCCGGTAGCTCGAGGTCTTCTTCCATGGCAACCATGTCTGGGCGCTGACGATCGCTACTGAAAAACCGCCAGACTCGGGCTCCTTCGTATGCCAGTCGCCTGCAGGCTTCATGGCATCATGGCTCTCTCACCGGATAGTTGACTGCGCCATATCCAGACCGAGCGTCAAGAGCCTAATACATACTCACCCATCCCAGATTGCCGTAGCGACTATTCTAAGGCTTTGAGACTGAATGGATAGCTTGCTCCGGTCCGATTGGGTTTAGGTAACGGTCGATTTGCGATGAGGCCATTGGGAAAATGGCATAAGCTCGCTCGGGAGTCAGAAACTGCTATGGTGTATTGAGTAGGATATCCATGCACTCTAGCTGGGCCACCAGGGCGGATGGTAGAAGAGTGTGCAGGCGCTCAAACCAGGGGGGGGGGTCAAACCGCGTACCTTGTGGGCCTAGATGCACACCAACGACCCATACCAGAGGGCCGAGCCACTTCTGCTAGGCGGGTGTGCGCCCCGCCCCTTTGTCGTCCAATGACAGCGCCCTAATCCCAGACTCAGTTTGCGACCGCCCTTGATGGGTCTGGCTATGCACTCTGACGTCCAGTAGGCAATGCGATGGCATTGGGCACCCCCCTCCCAGGCTGGAGCGTGTATAATGCGTGCTGTATGATCACTACTAGCCGACGTGGCCGCACTCCTCACTATCTAGATAAATGACGGCGAGGGAGAGAGAACCTTGGGCACACTGGAGTGACCGAGGGATGTGAATAGGCCTCGCCACATGACCAGTCTCCATGCCCACCCCGCCCTCTTCCCACTCGCCTCCCCCGCATTTCTCCACCGTATGCACCGGCCACTTCACGTCCGTGTTAAAAACGCAGGCCAGTGCTTCCAGCAGTTAGTGGGCACGCATACACTTAACCACCCCGCACGCGGGCGTTACCACCTCGGCCAGCTATATATTCGATATCCGCGCACCTAGTCCACCCATCTATTCAGGGCGCATTGTTCATGCAACGGGCCTGTCCTGCCTGAGCTCGCCTCCGTGGCATGCGCTCACCATCCATGTATTGCGTTATCAGCGGCCAATCTCTATCAGTAGCATCTTGTGTATCTGCTGCATACGTTGCCCCCTCCCTCTGGCCCACCTACCGTCAATCAGACCAACCCTGGCTGGGGCATCGGCCGGGGGGTCGCAGTGTCCGATTTCCCAGGGTCCTGCCACCCTGCTGAAACACGACTGATGCCAGTAATTTTGACAGATTTACGGCTCTTGCTGCCTTGAACGGGGTGGTGCATCTCGGTCTAATAGCATCCGGCTGGCCATCGGGCTTTGCCCCCCCTCCCAGTTGTCTGTCCTACATGGAGTCCCGGCTATTAGGCCGCTGTCCAATCACCATCGGCAGATATTTATTCGGAACCGCTACCCATGTGGCGTATAGTGTGCCGGGCTGGCGAGACGGCGGCAGGGCCACTTGGCGGCTGCCTACGCGTAGTAGTTTGCACCTCCGCACTTGGCTTTCGTTCGTAAGCATGCGAAGAGGGCGGTTAAGAGGTATTTACCTCTCGCCAGCAGCTTGGTGTCCCGCCGTGCTCTATCCGCCCGCCTCGTTTCGATGCCGTTGGGCGCCGGCGTAACTTGGGATCCAAGACCCTCCAGCTAGGTCATCGGATTATTTTTCCCGCGCCCATCCCCGCCCCTTTGTTATGTACAGCTAGGCAATGAATGCGTGCCAGTTGACAGAGACAGGCCTTGCCATTAACAAGTGCGGCCTCATGACCGTCGTGGTTTGCTTCGTCACGTCTATTGGTTATCTGCTAGAGCGGCCTTCAGGGCCCTCGCATCATCTTGACCTTATTTTGCCTGACTGTCCGTGGCCGACCACGCATAGGCCGTGCCGCCTCGTCAGGACTAGCGTGACGGAACCACGGGCCCCCTCATCCTCCATCCGCGTAAGGCCTAGGTATACAGGTCACCCCAAAAGTTGGTCGGTGAGTGTAGTGCGGGCGTGCCGGCAACGAACAGGCTCGGCGTCCAGAGCCCCGCCGTCCCAGTCTGGGCTTCAGGCCATGCTGGTAGGTGGTAGTGAGGGGGGGGGGAGACTCCTCAACTGCCTCCCTCGGTGTACCTAGACAGATGGGCCGCGGCGGAGGGCAAATGAGGGGGGGGGGAGGTGCCCATCTCCCGTGGAGAAGGAGATCAAGTGAGAATCCCATATGCCATTGGCACCGGACCCCTCGCTCTCTTCGCTCCACGCTTTTCTGTCCTGCTGTTCGGCCATACCGCCCTTGTGCACACCTTGTTACACTATTTTTTTCTCTGGCTGTTTCCTACTATCCACTGCTTCGTACGTCCCCATCCATTCAACTGCCTGTACTCCCTCGCCTGCCCACTCCCCCGGGCTCACGGTAACGTCGGACCGCCCCTCCCCAACCCTGCCCGCATCACCGCATGAGTATTTGGCAGGCCGCCCCTGTCCCCACCGCCTTCTTCCCTCATTGGACCCCAGCCGCTCTCTGACCCTCTCACCCGCTGCCCCGCCGGCGACTGACCGACCGCCCATGGCTTCTGCCGCACATCCACTGCCTGGCCCGCCGGCCGACTTCTCGACCGTCGAACCCAGCGGAACGGCGGACGATGCCTGGTGTCGGCTGGAACGCGACGCACGGGAGCACAGCTATGCCCTGCAGCGCGAGACTGCCGACGCCGAGCTCATTGCCCACCGCCTCACCACGCTCGTCGTGGCCGCCCGTAAGGCCACCCAGATCCCTGTGGTGCTCGATAAGTTGCACACCTATTTGCATACCCGGCAGCTGGGACCCTTCGCACTACTACACTCTCAACTGGGTCTCCTCGAGGCCCAGCTCTTGGACGCCCCGCTCGACGGGCCAGCCCACGCGGGACCGGGCGACCCGCCGTCAGACGACGGGCCCGACAGTAACTTTTTGCACCGCATTACCCCACGAAGCGCCAAGGTCGTGGTGGCCTTGGTCTCCACCCTCCGGAAGCACCCAGACCTATTGGCTGCCGCCCTGGCTGACATGCCTGGCCACGAGCTCGATGCCCTCACCGAGACCCGGCCAGGTCCGCTCCACGGCGGCCTGCTCCATACCCTGCTCTTCTCCCTCTTTGGGTCCCCAGCCCACCCGCGTGAAGATACGTTACGGCTCGAGCTGTGGACACCGGTCATGGTACGCCTACTGTCCGAGCGGAAAGGTGAGCAATTCGTCCTCAAGGTCCTCGAACGGTGGGCCCACCACCCGGAGTACCAGGACCCCGACGCGAAGGGCCAATTCGAGACGCAGCTGCTCCGAATCCTGCACCGCGGGGCCAAGTTCCCGCGATGGGTGCGCGAGTACGCCGCCACCGCCCATCAGCACCACCACCACCACCCGTCGACCCTGGCCGGTCGGGGACCCCCGGGTTCGCCCACCACGAGCCGGCCCGTCGACCTCGAACCCTTCTACGACGACGCCTGCGTCGACGTGCTGACCGTACTGCCACGGTTCGTCCCGCGGCCTCTCGTTCGGTTGTCCCGCCGGGTATTTGCCCAGTTGCCCGCCGAGAGTCACCTTTACGCCTCCTTGCTCATCATCCTTCGGTTCCTGTTCTACCGGTTTCTACAGCGCGCCGTCACCTCGCCGGAATCGCTGGGTCTGCTTGAAGACTACTACGTAAGCGACCAGCAGCGCGAAATGGTCCTGATGGGGGTCTACCAACGCCTATACCGCCATGCCCAAACGGTCATCGTGCCCCCTAGTGCTCGTGCCCGTGCCCCGGCTCCGCTCGACCCTCGCATTCACTCCCTCTTACTCAATGTGGTGGCCTTGTTCCGTGAGGGTGCCGAGGACGCGCTCCCGGCCCCGGTCGCTTCCCAGCCGACTACCGAGGCTGTATTTCCGCCCGGCCACGCTTTCGCCCCCGTCGTGGGTCCCCTCATCTGTCTGACGGCTGCGGACCTTCTCCAGCTCCACACGTTCTTGCAGACGTGGTGGATTCCCTTGGTCATGCCGGCCACCCAACCCTCGGTTTTGCAGACTAAGTCGAAGGCCACCGGGGCCGCTGCCGCTACTCCACCGCATGCCCCGGGCCTCCCGACTCCGCCAGCCTCCGCGCCCGGCCGGCCCGGCCGGGGCTCCCTAGCCCGCGAGATGAAAGTGTACCAATCCTCCCTGTTCGGCATGCTGATTGGGACCATGAAGAAGGCCGTGGCCGAAATCCACACCCTCCCTCCGCAGAGCCACGCCCTCCTCTTCGCCCAGGTTGACCACCGCGGGGTGACCCTAACTGATCCAGCCCTGGCCGCTCCCAGCGTCGAAATGGTCATGGACACCACCAGCGACCTGGACGAGTTTGTACGGGCCCAGCTTCCCACCTGGCCAGGTCCGTGGGTCAAAGGCCAGGCGAGTGAAACACTGGACGTGGCGACATGGTCCCGCCTGGGTCACGGCGTGACGCTGGCCCATGACGCCGTCCTACAAGGTGTGCACCGCTACGACACCTACCTCCAGGCCAGCGACGCAGGCCAACTACTCCCGCGGCTGCAGCGCATGCAGAGGGCCTCCCGCTACGCTCGGGACTACGCGGCCGCGCTAGCCCTGCAGCGCACCCTTACCTTCTTGACCGACCATCTACCCTTCGCTGATCAACTGGCACCGGCCTATACACCCTTCGCTACGCTTCTCACCGCGTACTACGACCAGCTACGCCAGGCGGCTGACCGCCGGCAGGCCCGCCGCACGGTGTGGGCGGCCTACTGCGCCGACCTAGAAACCCGCTTGCGAACCCACCTTCGATTCCGCCAGGCCCAGCTGCTGGCCCTCTCCCTACGGGGTTTCTATGCCCAGGTGCGCCTCCAGCCCTGGTTCGCGGCCGCTCAGGCCGCCCTGCGCAAATGGTCCCAGTCGGCCTCGTTGGACGCTACCGAGTGCCGCCTGGTCAAGGAATACCTCACTCACCACGGCCTGACCAATTTCTTGACTGGTGAGGACCGCTTCCATCGCGCGGTCATTGAGCTGCAGCGAGTCCGTGACCGTGCCCTTGAAGCCTGGCCTGGGTGGGTGCGAGACGGTACGCTGGGTACCCCCGTCGCGTCCGCGCCATCGTCAGCCGCTGCGGCAACGTACGCCGGCAGTGCCTTTAGTAATGCTCCAGAGCGGCGTACTACCGCGGGGCCACCCGGGCGCGATCCTACCGATCACGGGTTGCCTGGGGCTGCTCACCCGGCCCCGCACCTCGTTCCCCGGATACCGTCGCTCCCCGGCAAGGACCTCGCCCAGCCTCGGCTCGGTCTCTACTTTTCGCCGCAGGTAGCCGCCAACGCCGCCTCTCTTCGGCGGTTCTCCCCAGGCCCGCTCACCGCGAATGCCAGTCACCGCCCGGGCCACTCTAGCAGCGTCGGGGATCACCTTCCGCCGCGTCATCCGTCCTTCCCCCCGCCCCCCGGGACCACCGGCCTACTTCCACCGCTCGCATCACCCGGCGCCTTACCTGAGTGGTACTTACTCACGGCTCCGCCGCCGCCAATGTCCGTCCCGGCCTCGCCGGCGCTCTACCCGGGTCTGGCCGCGTATTTCAATCCGCCGGGCGGTACTACTCACCCGAGCCACACTCCGGCGGCCCCCGCTGCAGCCACTGGTAACCGGGAAGGTGGTAGTGGCGGTGGTTACTTTAGCTTACCGTTCGGTACCACCTCATCTACAACTGCAACCACAACCGCGACCCGGTCTTCCGCCCCCACGCCACCGGGCCCCCAGCAGCAATGGTGGAGCCACGGCTGGCCCGACCGCTCGGCCATCACCCCGGCGACCTATCCTAATATGACCGCCCCGCCCGTACCTGTGAGTGGAACGCACGCCACTCCCTACTACTACGGGTTCGCCGGGCCGCAGCGGTACGCTCTGGTGCGCGGCGACTGGACGGCCCACCTTGGGCTCAAACTCATGACCCTGCTGCTCAGCGAAACCTTAATCCTCTTCCGCTACAGTGCTACCGACGCCTGGCTCCGTGAGTACCTTCAACAGCCCAAGCCGTCGGAAGACGGGGACGGGGACGCTCCGGAGGACCTGTCGGCCCTGTCTTTAGATGCGCTCATCACCGACCTCAACCGCCAGACGCGGTCCGTCGGTGGGTTCGACCCGATCGCCGAGGAGTCTGCTCCGCGTACGGCGATCGATCACGACGACCCGCTGGCGGATAACCCGCTCCTCCAAGCCGCCTTCGACACGTTCCGGCAACAGTTCCACCTGCACCCGGCCCCCCTGCAAAAACTACACTGTCTCGTGGCCTTTGAGGCCGCACTGGTGGAGCACTTGACGCACCGACCCCCCCGGGCGGCCGCTACCTCCGGTGACCCGCTCGACTGGGCGGCCCGCCCGCCGGGCACGGATGTGATTGTAAGTGCCCTGGAGGCCGTTTTCCGGCGCCACCGCCCCAAGTGCTTCCTCCGTGACTTGCAGCTCCTGGTCATGCTCCTACCGCCTGCCGTCCTCGACTTGACCAGTGCCGGTAAGGTGTTCTGGGACGTGACGATGGCTATGAGCTCCCTCAAGCGCGAGGGCGTCCAGGCCCTGGTGAAGCGTGCCCAGCGGATGCTGGACTTGGCCAGTCGCAGCCGGTCGGCGCCGTACCCGACCACCACCACTGCGCCCGTACCGACACCGTCCGCCGGCCACTTGACAAGCGGCGAGGACGAGGATACCGACAGTGCCACCGTGTCCCTCGCCTCGGCCGCCCTCGCATCCCCACCCCCTCCCTTACGCCCCGGATCCCTGGACTCCACAGCGTCACGACATTCGATCCGCACGCTGAGCAGTACTCGGCCGGCGTCCTTAATTCGCGGGTCCGGTGACGCGGATTCCTTTGACGACCTGGCGACTTGTCCGCGGTGCTACCTGGGTCCGACCAACAGCTGCCCGCGGTGCGAGTCCACTCGGTCGGCCGAGCGTCGCGAGGCTCAGTACCAGTCCCTGGCTCTCCGCCTGTTTAGCATTGCCGCGCGGGAAGGCGATGCCGAGGCCCAGCGTGAGCTCGGGATTCTTTTCCTTAGCCTTCCGGCCGTCCGTCCCGCCCGTTTGTCGGCCGCGCCGGGATCGTCATCGGAAGATACGGACGATGCGCCGGGCGCCGATAGTGACCACGAGGCAGCGTCCGAGCGTAGCGTCAACACCACCACGGCTACAACGGTACGCTCGACCCTCGGCCAGTGGCTCGATAAGGTGGGCGGGCCCGACCATAGCCCCCGGTTAGGGGCCGCCCTTGATGTCTCCGAAATTACCATCCAGCCTTTCCCCCCGCTCCAGCTGACCATCCCACGCACGGGTATTCACCACCCGCTCAATGCCTCTGCCCCACAGTCGGCGCCCGTGCTACCGTCGCCGCCGAAGCGGCACTCGTCGCGCGAGACGGGTGGTCTTCTGCAGGGCATGGGCGGTACTGGCGGTGGCCCCCCGATGCTACCGACCTCGCCTCCCATGCGGAATACCACCGGACCTGCACACGCCGGGCCGGGTGCTGCCCCTCCGACGGTTACGCCTGCCCTTGTCACCACCATGAGCACCCCACTGGTGTCGGCCGCTTCCCAGGCCCACTCGCGGACCCCATCCCTGGGCGAGGGTGAATTCGAGGCATCGAGTTCAATCGTATCCTCGGGACCATCGACCTCGGCCGTACCCGCACCGCACCAGCCCTCGATACCGCTACCCACGACCGTCGGTGCCCCGACCACCGTGGCCGCTCGCGCCATCGCCTCTCGCGGTCGGCCCGCCGCCAAAGGTTCGGCCGGCTTCATGTCCACTTCGTTCAAGAACTTCCTCTCGCCAATCCTGGGCGGCACCTCATTCTTTGGGCCGGGCACGTCAGCCAAAGCCAGCGGCCGCGTCTCGCGCACGCCCTCCACCCACGACGGCCAGGCCGCTGGCGATGCCATGGTGGCCCCGTCCTCCCCGGCCACCACTACCGCACCCGTCTCGGGAGGGTCTCGCACCCGATCTCATTCCGTGTCCGTCACGGGAGCGATGGAACCCCGTGGCGGTGGGTTCACTCAGCACGCGGTGTCGTCCGCCGTCGACCTGTCGCGGTCCATGGCGGCCGGATCCACCGCCGCGTCGCCCGAGGACAGCCGGCCGTTGGCCCTGGCGGCTCTGCACCGGAGTGTGAGTACCCACGGGTACGACTCGACAACCACGGCCTCGGCGGCATCGGGTCGCGGGCATCATCGGGTCAGCCGTCACCAGTCGTCCCTGCTACGGGATAGTTTCCTCGCGTCGTCCACGGCGGCCCACCTGGGTGCGTCGTCAACCACGGCATCCACCGTCGCCCATCAGCACAACCCGTCCTCAAGCAACCCGACCAACTGTGACAGCGGTGACGAGACCAAGTGTAACCCGGAAAACATCGCCGCCGCACTTTACTGGTTTGGTCGTGCTGCCGCTCAGGGCGATACCGTGGCCGACCGCTACCTTCGCCACCGGGACGGGCCCCTGTCCTTGCTCTCCAACTTACCGGGTTCTTCCACCACGACCGCCACCTCCACCACCACTAACTCCTCGTCATCGGCCAAGTCATCGGCCCTGCCGGCTGCCCTGCGTGATGACGTCCAGGTGGCTTCGGCAGCTTCGGCCTCGGCTGCCGCCGTGGCGGCCGGAGCCGGAATGGATCTCGGCAGATCCTTGGATTCGGCCCCCCGGGCTCCGCCCGACCTTAGTTCGCCACCGGGCTCAGCTGGCCGCACGGGTCGGTCGTCCTTCCATCACTATCATCACCATAGCCATGGTCATGCACCCGTAAGCCCGCCAGGGCTGACGGCCATGCGGACCTCCGGATCCCGTACCAGTCTGAGCGGCCTCCTAGTGGCGTCTCCGCTCTCACCGGATGGCACCCTTCCATCGCCCTTGCCGCCCATGGCCCGGCCGCCGACTTCGGGCCGCCGCACGTCGCTCTTTACCATCCCGTCTGCCGCATCTTCATCGTCGTCCCTGTCCTCCCTCACGTCAGGACCCATGACTACGCCCTCGACCGTCATCGCCAGTAGCACAGTCGGACCGCACCACCATCACCACCACCACCACCATTTACCGGCCGGGCTGCGGCGTAGTCCCTCGCCGGCGGCGGTGGGCTCCGCCACCAGTGGTAACTACCCGCCGTCACTCTCGCAGTTCACCTTCACCGTAACGCCCCCACTGGCCGCGCGTACGTCACCGGCGCTGGTGACCACTCGGCCCCGATCGCAGCTAGGGCTACACCCTGTAACGAGTGCGTCAGAATTGTCAACGGATGTCAGGAGATTATCGGAAACGGCCACGGCGATTGCGGTATCTTCCCCACCGGTAGCGACCGGCCGCCCCGGCCGTCGTGCTCACGCTTCGCTCTCGTCGCCCGGTCGAGCTCGCCGTCGTACCTCAACGTCGTCTATTAAATCCACTGTCGCCCCGCCAGCCCCCTCCGCTGCGGCGTCCACGACTCCTGTAACCCTACCTACCAGCCACCCGACAGTTTCGGATCCACTTAGTAGCCCATCGTCCATCCCGCTGTCGCCGCCTTCACCCTCCTTGCCGACCGTGTCATTCCAGTTGGGGGACCAGCCTCTCGCCCCGCTCCCTTGCAGTACGACGCCGCGATTGGTGCGTCGAGATATGCTACCCGCTGATACCTCCGCCGCTGACACCACCGCGACGAGGCCCACGCCGGCACGGGCGACTCCACACTCCTCGCGTTGTCGTGAAGCGGTGGTGAGCTCCTCACCCACCCCAGCCGCCACGACCTCCAGTGTGGCCAGAAGTACCGTTTCGTCGGCCACCACCGTATCGTCTGCCGCGGCGAAGGGCGTTACTCCGGAGCCGTTAACGCCACGAGCGTCGTCACCTCCACCAATGACCACAGCGGTATCGTCGTCGTCGGTTCGAGCGTCGTACAACCAAGATAATAACCGCTCGTTACCATGCATCCACGCCCAGCTTCGATCGCAGGAGACTCTGGCACAGTAGCCATCATGATTGTTGTGGACAACGAATAAGGATGTGGTTGCACACTTCCCTTCTTCCCTCCCTCTTCCCAACCCCTCTTCTCACCCACCCTTTGTATTTGTTGTACTATGTTTTTTTTCTTTGGCTGCCCTTTTCGATTTAGGGTTGACGACCCGACTTCCATGGAGCGTTGCGATTTCCTTGTTTATCCTACGACACTCATATCTTCGGCCAATATCACCGCTCCTAACCAGATATGCGGGTTTTTAATTCGAGCTCGCTTTCTTCCATCTCGCCTCCCCTCTCCACTTCATTGTATTCCACCCCCCCCCTGCTTCCACCTCGACCTCTGTTAGATTATTGATCTATCCCCTTTACTCTCTCGTATACTCATTACCTTTGCCGTTTTCCCACTCTACTTCCTTTTCGTTTCTTGTCTTTTTACAATGTCGCTTCCATACTACATTTTCGACTCACTTTTTACACTCTATTACCATTGTATTTTTTTTGGGTTCCTAGTAAGGTGTTGTTAAGCTGGTCAGGTACCGTCTTTCAGCCTAGCTTCGGATACATACAACCGTTCAAGTTGAAAGTCCTTTGAATACCTTATTAGACGACCTTTGTAGAATACGTAGTGCAAAGCGAAGCATGCTTGTAGCGGGATCGCATAAGGCTAGTATGCGAAGGAAAAGACAGGCTAGGATTCCTATTGACCCAGTGTCAATCGTATGGTGCCAATTGAATTTTAAATTGCGGCAGTCGGATTGCTACCCCCCATTCGGGGTATCGACTCTGGCTGCGTAGATCATAACTTCGTTTGAATAATATGGAAATGAGCCATTGGAATTCGTTGCCGTTTAAATCATAAATGCTCTGTTGAAATAATCCCCTCTCTGGCTACGTGCTCGCTATAAAATAAATAACCTTTGCCATCCACAAACATTTTTTTTTGGATTTTGAAGGTGGTGATTTCTTCCATTTTTTACGCATTGACATGGTGAATGTTTAGTCGACCGCCTGGCCGTCGTTCACTATGCGGGCAGTCGATTACCTCGACCACTTACTCTTTGGGACCTCCGCCCGGTACACTTAGCCATGATGATTAATTCCGAGGACAACACGCCCACAATCCTCGGATTCCCCTCACTATTTAAGTAATCGATTTCAATATTCAGGCCTAGTATATCACGCTAAGATGTTGGGCCAGGTTGGGGAAGGCTGAAGATTTGGTAGTAGAGGTGATGGTCCGGTTAATTCGTATGCTGGACTGCTACATATGGGCTGGATCAATAGACTAGTCGTGCCGGACTTACAAACAGTGCATCTATAGAACCCCGGGCTGAGGTACCCAGTTTGATGCTTATCACATTATCCTCACCGCCAGAACTACGTTGAACCGGACATTGGGCGCCGTTGCGCCATGTATGGGACCAATGCCCAAGGTAAGAGGAACGCTATGGTTCATGTTATGGTCAATACAACGGGGGAGGGGGCGTAATATGTAGGTACCTCGTTAGCTGAGATACCGATGGCCGAGCAAGTCTACAAATCCTCAGGCCGCTTTTATCATGCCACGGTAGATCCGCCTCCTCTCCCCAGAATCACGAAGAACGGGGAAGGGGGGGGGGCGGGCACCTAGCCTCAAGAGCAGGACTTCTCACAGCGTCAATAGACCGTTGATGGGCTTGTTTTCGGTAGGCCGGGTCCATAGTTTTATCACTCAGCGTAGTTGGAGTGGGGGATTTCCCTCCCCTCTCATACATGTACACACCAATTGGCCTCTCAGCACTGTGACCCAAGTATTCGAAAATAAATAAATCCGGGCTGCTCAAAAGCATCGCTTCGCGTTGTGTGGACTTAAAATCGACCTTTCACTTCTACAACAGTATGGCCAGATCGCCCGCGGCCTTTCTTGGTCAACACCCTTTCATAACTGTTTATCTATCAAGTCCCGCCCTACGGTCGCACCCCTCCCTTCCTTAGTCACAAGCAGGTCCAGGAGCGGACAAAGCTCCTAGCGCGCTGCAGGGTGGCCATCGAAAATATCCTCATTCGTCAGCTTGCGGGTCCCCCTTTCCCTATGAAGGCAACTGTGCTATGACTTGGGAAATATGCGTTACAGCTTCCACCACCGACCGGATCGTGACCCCAAGCTTGGGTTGTGAGAGGGGGAGGTTCTCTCCATGTCCAATCCTTTGCCATCACTAGTCACCTTAGGACACCAGGGACAACGGAAGTGGATGGTGATGTAACTCGGTGCCGACCAAACCCCACTACGTTTGCCCACAGTCCCATGTGTGAGCCGTTTGGAATGTGTTCACATTTACGTTCCCTGTAGCACACGAGCCGGATGACCTTGGTATCCGTATAGTAATGCTCGGCAAGTCCCCTTTCCTGATTAGGCGATGGGTACCCACAGGCATGAGAAAGGCTCGGGGTAGCATTGTCGCTCATGGCCAGGCTGACTCGTGTTGCTTGTGAGACAGATCCCCTTCTAGACAAGACCAGTGACGAGTCTCGCCATCGCCATCCCGTCTTCCAGTTCCCAGCCTATGGGCCTAACAACTATTGGCCTTCACCTTATCGAGATTTCCCGCCCAAGTTTCCGATTTCCCACGGCTTGCCAATCGCTTGCCACATCAAGCGGATAGATTTACCCGTAACCAACGGCAAAATCCCACGCCTCCCTTCCCAATGGTTTATCATTCCGAATTGCCGGGTAGGCAGACCTTTCACAAAGCGTGAATACTTCCCGCCGGCAGGGAAAAACTTCACAGGCAAGAGATGGAGTGAGGGTGCCTGGCTAAGGGATTGGCCTTATGGTACGCGCAGCCGCCTCCCTCGCCACTCACTTACTCTGGGGAGGGAGAGGGGACGCTTTTAATTAATAGAGACCTGCCTTCTGCGAGATTGTACTCCCAACAGCTGCAGATGAAAGAGGCACAGATCCGATGCTAGCTTACATGGACCCTGGTCGTTGGGACTACTGCGAACCGTCTCCTTGACAGCAAACGCAGCATGCGAGATGGAAATCATAACCCAAATGCATGCAATTTAGGGACGTAGGGAGATATTTGTAGGGCCCCGAAAAATAATACCAAGACGTCTCCTTTCATAACCATTGGACGGTGGGTGCTCGGATGCGGGGGAGATTGTCGTTTTAGCTTTGATAGGAAGGTAGACGGTTTATTAAGACATATTGGTACCAGTGTTGAGTCCAAAGGGAGGGGGCCGGCAGACTCGCATACGTAAATAGGTGGCGACCAACCGTATAGCAACACACGTCGTCATCAACCAAGACGTTCTCGGGCCCTGTTGGGCACTACGACGGCGCCTGTAAAGTAGGGATGCCTCCACCGTAGTTCCATCTACCTGATAACGCGGACTGACTGACGTTGCATACTCGGTACTGCGTAAACTCCGACTTTCTAGGGGTGCTTTTCGCCGAGCTGGGCGGCAATCCTCCTCTTGCCCCATGCCATCGGATGGCAGACCAGGTCAAGGGCCGACCGATCCATTCTCTTCATTGTAACACGTGGGGTACACCGTTGTCAGTGTCCTTAAATCGTTGAGTCGATAGGTTTAAGTTTAATCTGCGGCCAGCGCGGACGCGTGGGCTAGGGAGGGGGTGGTGTAGTGCGAGGTATTCATATGCAGGAGGTGCAGATCCAACCGTCCCCTCCTTTTCACCACTGCCCCAGTCACAACTTACTGTCAAGTCGGCCTGGAATAACGCGTATAGTCTCCTACACCACCACCGAGGGTCATCGGGAGATATCGGCTACATGCGGAAGGCCAATAATGTCGGCTAGGCACTGACCTGGACCCTCCACTGGAGACAGTGCGGAGGGTTGTCAGACATGTGGCTCAATCTGCAGAGCTGAGGTGTGAGCCAGTCTGGTATGGTATGGTTTTGGGACCCTCTCTCTCCCTTTTTGGTTTTGCTACCGATCTATAACACTAGTCACCGCCTATACCCAAATAGCCCCCGGCGGGACTCGACTACGCAAGCTTGGGCAGGGGTGAGCGCTTTCATTAGCATCGCTTCATTATCAGCCTCAACCTACAGACACCGATTCCACAGTAGCCCTCCACCTGGCCATTCATTTCTGTTGTTCCTCCCCCCCTGAGTCCCTCTGCCGCTCACAGGTGGCCTATTAAATGATTAAGAAGTGGCGCCCACGATAAGGCCCAGGGGAGCAGGCAGTGGCAGCGTTACCTCCTCCCTCTTGTTGCCCGATCTGGGCGGTCGATTGTGGGGACTGACCGCCACCTTTTTAACGACCTAGGATACAGTAGAAAGTTCTCGTCTAGCTAGGGTCCGCAATCCCTTAACCCGAATTTATTTTGTCTCATTTAGCCTATTGGCTAGCTGTCCACCAAGCCCCGTACCTCATTGGTAAGGTAGCAGAGATGTCCACTAGCCCGCCACCACGCACCGGAGTTGCACACATAGATTTTAGTATCAAGGTCCTGATCAATAGGTAGGGTCACCTAGCACCAGTTTGATGCCAAGTACCAGTTCCGACGTGCAACCAGTCTTTAGTCTGAGCACCACTAGGGCGTTGAGGGGTCGCAGTTCGGGTGTGTAGGTGTCTGCGGGAAAAAAAATATATTCGGTAGTAGTGTAGAAGGCCACCTCATCCAAAGAAAGAATGGAGGGAGGAGAGGGAAGGTAATAGGCGCCGTTGCACGATGTTGGCGTCAATGTCCGAACCCCCCCCCCCACCCAGGGGCAATCCACCAACCGGGTGACAACCATCCACTCGGGCGCCTGATCACTCGAGAGGGTCGACACACACACACACCACCGAATCCCCAGCCCCTGTACCCGGCCGAGATTCGGTCGGTATGGGTAAGAAGATTATAGATTAAAAAATTGCGTATGATGGGTCTGAGTGGGTCATGGCGCTGTAACGGCCAACGAGTTTCAACGATGGTTATACGTCCTCGTAGTAAGGGACCTTAAAATAGGGGGACGCCCTATTGGTAAGTAGAATGCGGGAGAGACCGTCCATTACGTCCACTCCTTTCTCCTGCCACTGCCCTTACTTAAGCCGCCCTTGCAAGTATCCTCACCTGCTCCAGCGTTGCAGGGCCAAGTGGATTGAAATCGATCCACAGAGCCACCATGATCACAAATTCCAGCGACGGTAATGAGTTCCATCAATGAACGTGGGGTTGGTGATTTATAAGGCCTTAGGCCGGCCGGCTATTTTTATTACATGGCCCATTCGATGATGGATTCGAGGGCGGGTATGAAATTATGGTGGGTCACCCGAGGCAGACAAATGAGCCGGATCACCCAGCCGTGGCATGCAGGATTTAGAGGACCCAGTTATCTATTCCCCTGCTCCATGCGACCCTGGTCCGCATTAACCCCCCCTTCAGCCGGGAGACGAAAAGAGGGCTACCGACGCCAAAGGACGGGGGGGGGGCTGTAATTTGCTCCGAACGGCCCTCTTTTGGTGTCACACCTCCTGCCTTACATTTCCCGGTAAGCACGACAGCGCCAAGCCACTTGCCTCGATCCCACTCCCCGCTTTCCTAGTGATGCATGGCTGTCACCTCCAACACCTCTATCTCACTTCCACTACTTGGCCAATTGGCCTCACTTTGGCGCATTATTTCCATCAGCCCAGCGACCCACCCATTGTTAAATCTGGGTGGCCGAATGAAGGGCGTGTGAGAACTATCAGTAATGTGATGTATAATGGAGGTGGTGGCACACTCAGAGGGGGGGGTTTAGAAATAGATAGATAGACATTGGGGAGGGGGAGACAGAGTAGGGCGGCCTGTTCGCGTGTGTTGGTTGCCCGCCAGCGGGGCGTCGTACCACCTCGCAGTCCAACTGGATCTTCCTACTCCGAGCGGTGTAACCGAGAGCGAGCTACTCTACCTTGTGTGTCAAGTAACGCATGCCAGCGCCCCATTTCATAATACTCTGACCAATGGCGGAGCAGTAGTGGTTGAATCCGGAGGATATCGGCTGACGCCTCTTGCTTCACCGCCCGTAACCAAGTGTGTGCGTTGGGGTGTGCCGCTCATCCATACTCCGGGCCGAGGGGATGGGCCAACGCCGAAGCGGGGTTGATAGAACAAGCGAGGAGGGGGGGTCGTGCCGCTCACTCAAGTGGGGCGGATTGACAGGTGAAAAGTCTTTAGGAATAGTGCATGCCAGACGGTAGGTTGGCTGGGCAACAAGGCTGCGTTAGGAATTCAGATAGGATGGCCCAGTTACGGTAACGGCCATGTTGCCGTGTTCAGACTGACAGGCAGGAGGGTAGGTGGACATCGACGGACCGGTCCTGGCCTTATCGTTGGTTCACAAGAAAGCTGTACATGTTAGCCCGCCTCCCAACATTCTCTATCGCATTCATTGCTGAAAAGGGCTACTCCCATGCCCTGTATTTTATAGAATAAGGACCCGGCGGCCGCACCCACCTCCTGTCTTTCATTCCAGCCCGGCCAACGCATCGGCTTTCGACCGACCCCTAAATAACCATTTGCTAATTTGCTCGTCACTTGTGGCTACCGCCGCTTGTTAGGGGAGTCTGGGCAGTTAATTCAGCGGGATCTGCGACGAACGCACCATGATTCTCGGAGGATTAAAGTGGCGGGTGAGCCGTCGTTTGGAGCCTCTGGCGGCCCAGAACGGTGGATGGGGGGTAGGGCTTTGGAAGTTGTGGAGAATGGCCAGCACACGTCGGATGGTGGAACGGAAGGCGTAGCAATGCCCGCCACCTTGTGACGCTGGTATGGATGAGTCGGAGGACTATGGGCCGCGGGGCCCCGCAGATAGATTGGGTGTGGTCACGACATACTCACCCTCATTCTAAATATGGTCACATTTCGGCCCGCGTAGTCCCGCCATCGCCCTCCCCTGAAAGTTCCACGCTGAGGATCCATTGGTTGGGTAAATCGAGTGAAAGAAGGGGTGGGTGGAGGTCAGCCACAGTATTGCAGGCCCATTCTTGCCGTCACCCCCGCACCATTCGACCATTCTCGTGCAGGGAAACTCGGGTCGACCGCCCCCTTCATGGTCTCGCAACGCCGCCCGCTATTCTGAGTATCCCATGGCCGTCCCCTTGCTTGGTGGGTCGCGCTCTCGAGCGTCGTCGGACTTGGTGGTACGGCCGATGGCAATCGTCGCCGTCACGACCCGGCCCTGATGGAGATCTACCGGGGCGCTATTCAC
Source organism: Tieghemiomyces parasiticus (assembly GCA_027575765.1). Lineage (NCBI taxonomy): Eukaryota > Fungi > Kickxellomycota > Dimargaritomycetes > Dimargaritales > Dimargaritaceae > Tieghemiomyces > Tieghemiomyces parasiticus. Next base: position 18,812 of record JANBPT010000546.1, read on the forward strand.
CGACGACAGACCGCCAGCGCAGTAACACCGAGGCCACGGATTGGGCCGTGGGTACGTTGGCACGCTGGGGGGAGGGGAAGGCGGCAGTCAGCGGTGGTGAAGGGCATCAGAATTTTTATTTTATTTTATTTTATATACTGACGGCCGTTCCCCAGCATCGCACGCATCACATCTTGCCCGGATACCACAACCACCCACACTGCGGGCCGCAACGACCCCTCCCCCCCCCGTCCTCCTCCATTTTTTATAACACAGCCCACCCTCGCCCCTCACCCATGGCCCCCCGCCCCTCCCCTCCTTCTTTCCTCCCACTCTGTCCCCTTGTCTGCTCCTGTTGTCGAGCCCAGCCGCACAGCCGCCGGCAGAACGCACCGCACCTTGCCTCTTGCTGCCCCCCTACATGTAGCTGCCTCATATAAATAATCGGTGCATTCCCCTCCCTCCCTCTCCTTCTCTGACCCTGGCCTCAAATCACACAGCCCCACCAGTGCATTCCCCCCTACTTTCTACAACCAACCAGTCAAGTGCATCTCCCTCCACTAACCGTCCCTGCCCGCCGATTCTCATTTGAATCTTGTACTGGTTGTTTGCCCTTCTCCTTCATCCTTCCGTTGTACATCTGCAACCGGCTTCGCCGTTCACTCTTGTGTTCGCCTCTGTCCTTGGACGCAGCGCCATTCTGGATTTCCATCCTTCCGAGCGAGTGGAGCCCCTTCATATCCGCAGCCCGAGCCCAAGCCCGGTGCTACCAGGCCCCACCCCCCGCATAGCCCCGCTGCTCCCCCACCCTCCCCATCCTCCGGCCACCCTCTTTTCCCCTGCGGCCCACATTGCCTCGACACCGTGTCTTTGCTTTTGGTAACGTACTACCCACAGCCACACGCTTCCGCAGCGTCCTCCTGGCGACGGTTGCCGACCCCTCCGCAAAGCTCTCGACTTGCCTTCCTACTGCCCTTCGACGCCGTCCTTTCGCGTACCCTCGGCTGCGTCGATCCTGCGGAACCTGTGCTTTCACGGTGCTATCTAGTGCTTCGTATTTGTCCTGCGTCCATCGCACCTAGTTCGGCCTGCTAGCCTGCTGCAACCCTGCTTCCGCGGCGTGGTTTTTTCTCCCGGGAGTTCCCTGGTTTGTTTGTTGCACTGGCCCTCCCATCTCCCCTCGGTGGCGAAAGCTATACGATACAACTGGTGTTTCGCGGCCCCCTATCGACCAGGACCAAGTGGGTATCCTTCAATCTTTGCCTTCCGCACACGCTTCTTGCCCCGGCCACTTCGAAGTATACACGCCCCTCTCACCCTCCTGCCGGCGCCCGCACCTACATAACCTGTGCTGGTGGATGCAGTCTGGCGCGTTTCCGCCCTCTTGGCTGCCTTTCAATCTCGCACGGCTTTCACCTGGCCACTATCTACGTCTCCGGCTGGATTTTTATGCAATAACCCACTGTGCTCCATTTTGACTTCTCCGCAACTTGTCCGTCGCCCCCGGTCTACTTTTCTATCTGCGCGCGTCTAGCCACCGCCACTTGCCGACCCAGTCCAATTCCCTGGGCCCTACCGCTACCCCGCCTGTCTACCACCGGCTGCTTCCAACCTCCTCTTCTGCCCCATACATATGGACCCTTCAATAGACCCGGCTAGCAGTACGCCCATGACTTCCGCATCCCTCATGTCTAACTACGCTCCCTTTCCGACCTACGCATCGACCTCGGCCCAACTGACCCCGTACTCCCAGGGTGCTGTCGCCCCAGTCAGTCCCTATGCCTACGCGACGAGCGGCGCCCCTTCGACCCCAACCTCCCAGCCGCTGCCGCACACCCCGACGCAGACCTTAGGCCAGGTGCCGGTGAGTCAGCGGTTCCCGCCATTTCCGCCGAACTCTACTCACGGCACCACAGGGGCGTGGCACTGGCCCCACAGTCCTGCGACGGGGGGTCCAACGGCCTTCTCGCTCGGCCACACCGGCGGCGCCATGCCCTCGACGTTTCCGCACCAGTGGCCTTCGTTTCCTGGGCCGGCTACCGGTCTCGGGGCCGACCTGTACAGCCACCGGCAGACGTTCCACAAGGCCCGCGTGTCGACGACGCTCTGGGAGGACGAAAACACCTTGTGCTACCAGGTCGACGCTAAGGGCTACTCGGTGGCCCGGCGCCGCGACAACAGTTTTGTGAACGGTACCAAATTGCTGAATGTCGTTGGCATGTCCCGGGGAAAACGTGACGGCATCCTTAAAAACGAGAAGGGCCGCCGCGTGGTCAAGGTTGGCGCGATGCATCTAAAAGGTGTCTGGATCCCCTTCCCGCGCGCCAAGGCCCTGGCCACCCAGTACAACATCATCGACCAACTCTACCCGCTCTTCGACGACGACCCGTCCACCTACCTCAATGGTCCGGCCATGTATCCGGGCTTCTCCGGGGTCAATCCCCACGATCCGGCGGCCACCGCCACAGTAGCCGGCCTGTCCGGGTCGACCTTGGGCTTCCCATCGTACCGAGTCCCTTACGGCGCTGACGCTACCCCCACTACCGCCTCGTCCTCGTCCTACCTCGGCACCCTCGCTGCGCAGAGCGGTAGTACCTCCACCACCCATTCCAGCCTGGTCAACTCGCCGAACGGAGTATCCGATCTCACCCATAACCTCAACAGCATGATGACGTCAGGACACTCCAACCACGCCGCTGCCGCCGTAGCGGCGGCGGCTGCTGCCATGGGGGCAACCACCCATTCCCCCTTAACCGGCAACGGCTCCTCCGTGCCGTCTCCCGGCACACCCACGGCGGGAACCCTCAGTGGCTACCACCAAACCACGGGAATTTACCACGTCTCGACCAGCGGGGCCGCCACCCCCACCAAGTCTGCCGGGACCGACGGAATTTTCACTAACCACCGAAACGCCCAGCTATTCAGCGATGCCACTCACCGGCCGGCCACTACGGGCACTTACGATCGTACTCACAACAGGTATGCCCCGTACGGTTATACCGGGGGAAGTTCCTACGGCCGCCGCGGCTCAGATGTCCAAACGTCAGCCGCGTCCATGTTGACAGCCGCGGCATCGTCGGCAGCGGCTGAATCCTCCCCGTTGTACAAGTACAAATCGAATAGCGGGGAAATGGCCTCTACCACCCACGACTACAACGGTAGCCTACTAGCCCCTCACTCCGCCGCGAGCGCGGCATCCCATCTGTCGCAGCTGGCCAGTGCCGCGGAGAATTCCGACTTGGCCCTCTCTCTCAGTGGTAGTAGCGTGGGCTTGGTGACGACGACCACGGCCCCGGGCTACTCCCCAACCCAACCCCTGAACGATGGCGATGCCCCAGTGACATCGAACCCAGGGGCGAACACTGTCACTGCCACCGCTAACTCTGGTCTGCAGGACGGCTTTAATTCATATGGCACCCCCTCAACGGTGACGAGTCAGTACCATGCTGAAGGGGGAACTGACCCTACTGGATTTGGGTACGGTAACCCCATAGACAGCTCCCAGCAGCAGCAGCAGTCGGTGCAAAACCCTTACCGCCACCATTACCCCCAGGCCTATCCTTCCCATCACCCGTACAACCAGTCCGCTGCGACTGGGATGATGCCCCACTTTGCCGCCGCAGCCTACGCCAATCACAACCCCTTCGGCGCCCTACCAGCGTCTACGTCCAGCACTACCTCCTCGTCCACCGCCTATTCCGCCGGTAGCGACGGGGTAGGCGGTACCGGTGGCTCGATGACAACGGACGCCCACCTCCACGCCCAACATCAGCACCACCGCCATCAGTATCACTCAGCCGTCGGTCAGGGCTGCCCGGGTAATGGTAGCAGTTCCCACAGTTACGGTATCACCTCCGACACCAATGCGTATACCACCGATGCATCGGCCCTGTCGGGCGATCCCCCGGCTTACACTCTACCCCGAATCGATCCCAATATCAAGCAGGAGCATGAGGATGAAGAGGACGCTAGCCATTCAAGTGGGTCGAACGGAACCAGCCACACCATCACGGTGTAACCTTGGTGAAGGTTACACATATCGATAGACCAGCTCCCGCGTAATGGCTCCCACCATCGCTTGTTGCCCCCCCCCCCTTACCAACCTCTGGCCCCTTAAATGTGTACATTGGCTGTGCTACCACCGCTTCTAGATAATCTGCTCAACCTGCCATCTCCTTAAGTGTACCTGAACCCCCCCCCCCTCACGCATGCTCTGTTGACTGGCCTCCATGATATAACACTCTACCCGCCCACAATCACTCCGCACACCATCCACCATCTGTATTTTTTACACGCAATCTATCCCACCATTTTACTTCCGCACCACCACAACCTCAGTTGTCTTTCCGTTCACTTGGGGATCTCAATACTCCAACCCCTTCCGAATCCGCCTTCAACATCCTCCGGTATTCACATTCATATATATCCTCATCGCACCCTTCGCTTCCCATATACCGTGTATTTTTCTATGCCCCCCTCCTCCGCCTCGCGCCGACCAAACCAATCGTTTACGTTATAATTAACCAATATTCTTTGCATATCCTTTTCGTGAGCCCCAGCATGTCGATTTCTTCGACCCTGCAGCCGTAGTCACACCCCGTATTATCGCCTGATTCAAAAGAATTAAAGTCCATTAGAATTGTAGCAGTATATCATTGCCTACTAGGCCCACCGTTCTTTTCGCCTTACCAATCTACCTATGGACCTTGGGAAGTACCGGTTATCGATGCCGCCCAGTACCCTCTGACCTCACCCAACCCCTCCATTACCCAGAACCTAAACGCGATCAGTGGCTACATAATACATCTCTGTTTTTCAGCACAATCACCACTTTCGACGGTACTCTCACGCCGCCCGCTCTGCCGCAGGGCTATTTAATTATTTCTACTGTTTTTTAAGCTATCCTGTACCGCGGGTAGCGCACGAGAGCGGCGGCGACGATCACGTTGCGTGTTAAGTGTCTATTTAGAATAGGCATCGACCGAACAACCCTGGGCTACCTACGTCACTCCTGCTGCTACAGGTCAATCGACAGGATACCCACCGTAACCTAGTTGTCTTTACTCATAGGACCAAGCTCAAGGGTGAATGGGGAAGAACTGCAGTAACCAGTTATCCTGACCGCCATTTATGCAGTCATTGCGTAACGATAATGACCTGGGGGTTGCGCTCCACCTTTGACTCACCTTGGTCCCATGTACCCCCCTCCCCTTCAACAAAACCAACGCTTCCTTTGCACTGTGGCTTAGCCCATCCCTCCCGATCTGCTTTCTTCCTATTCATCCCTCGGTTTAGTGCAAACCATGGACCCCTTCGGGGGACTGGCAGTGGCCTTCCGACCGTTCTCCCAAAGATTTGGCGCGTAGACAGGAAAAGTGTGCGCTGGCATGGCTTAAGAGATGGGTGGCATCATTTCTAGCTGAAAACCATGCATCCCGACACCTTGGGTTTTCCGGCGAAGGGGTGTCTGTGGGTGTGAGCGTCAAATAAAACGCACACATAGGCACAGGAACAGACTCCCCCCCTACACACATATGTAGCGCAATTGTTGTCCCGGATATGCGGGTACTCTAGCTGGGCATCCGTCTTTTATCCAGTTTCCGACTGCCCATTAACCCATTTTAACCACTTGTTCGACTTTTTCTACTCGTACGCGCACGCGTAGTGATATCCCAGGTGTGCTTGGCAGAGGCGACTGAGTTCTGAACTAGGTCACGCGGGAACCCTATCGCAGTATGAAATTCAAGCACGCGCATGGCATGCGCTTTAAACCTACTTTCTTGTATCGTATTATCGGCTTATCTCGTAGAAGATGGGGTTCTCCCCCCCCTTTCACTTTACCTCAATATCTACACACGCACACACGAGTGCGTGCGTGTACAAACGCCGTGAATTCAGTGGACTCCCCCTCTAGAATTAACGGCTCATTCGTTACTGTATGTTCTTTCGATTAGCCAGTACCATGGGTAGGGAAATAAGCACCCATCGATCCCATTATGGCTGCAGTCCATTGTGTGTGTTTTTTTTAACCAAGATGAAGAGTCGAATATGGGAATGGCGTTGGAAAGAGTGAGGGGAAGTGTGTGTGGATGATGGGTGGTGCATACCAACATCACCCTCCTCCTCCATCCGGCCGAAACAAGGTTTCGTTTCGGCACCGGCCTCCAAATTAAACAATACTGCTCACTGTAATACAGGACGATCCCCAGCCAGGCTGACTTAAGTGCACTAAACTCGTCCGTCTGCCTGCATGGGAACACTAGATGGTCATGTGCTAACTAGGTGGGGAGTATTTCTCGGGATATCAGGCCAAGCCGTGCGTGGCCAGAGCCTATTGCCCAGCGTTCATCCGTCTAAGTTGGCGTTGTCCGGAGCAATCACCGTAGCTGATTAAGTCTCCGTGGGAAACTGAGTACGGCTCTAGGTATGTAATAGCGTAGTACCTCGCCGCTCGCCTGGTTTCGCCGCACCCAAGTCAGCCGGTGGGTATCGACACAGTCGCGTACTTCGTCTAATTTCCTACACCGCTTCGACGCGGATCAGCCCCGGGGACTGGTACCTCACCATTCAGTTCACCCTCAAAGTTGTCCCTCCCCCAACCTCCATCGTTGTCATATCGACGGACTGTTTCATATAACGAGGTCTCTCACATGTAGCTTTTTTATATATACTGGAAATTCAATACTCGTAATTTAACTCGCACTGTTTTAGAGAATTAAATTGCACGGCAAGTTTATTCAAGTAAACCTCCCCCCTCAAGGACCATAGTGGTTAGTCTATCGACCCTGAGGGGTTCTACTCCCCTCGAGATGAGTTTCTCACTCCCCTCCTTCAACAGAATTAGGTTTGATCCGCTTCATGGATTTAGACGGGTACCTCATAGCTGTTACCTGAAAGTGTACCCCGAGCGAAGAGGAGAAGACAAGTGGCGCTCAATACGCCAAGCATCAAAGTCATGTGGGATAGGGAGTGGCACAGCGGTCACGAAGCTCTTGGGGGGGGGGGGCAGCCGAGGCACAGCACGACGCGCAGTGACTCGGCAACGATAATTGTGGCAGATGTTGACTAGTTACGGTGGGCGGGTAGGGAGAGGTGAAAGGATCAGGTTCATGGCATGCGTCCTTCACGGTGCGAACTGAATCGATGGGAATTATACGTAGCAGCCGGTTGACGTCTCGATGATACTAGCAGCGCCACTAATTTACTATACGTCCAACAGTCCTCCGCCAGCAATGCCACTTCGACCTAGCCCTGGTTACATATCCTGCCCATATATTCCTAGGACAGTAGACGAAATCTTGTGACCACATCTCGCGTGACTAGAGGGAGGGCGAGGCGACCCCCCCCCCTCCACTGCGTAGGCAATCTCAACGAAGAGGGCTTGGACAAATCAAGCGGCCAGCTGGGTCGGATTGCGTATCTCTATTTTTAATGTAATGGCCCCTGGCATGTCGAGCGGGAAAGGGATACCGACCAGACGTTATCCCTCGACCTAGGGGCACTGTTTAGCAGCAAAATCCACCCACTCGGCCAACCGTCCCTGACAAGGCGAATGTCAACCGTTTACCCTTCTCCCCGTGTATAACGTCAATATCGGAGAATAATGGAACGTTAGTGGGTTTCGCCTGGAACTAGTGATGCCCCTGAGCTGGTTGTGTGCACCAACTACAACCGGTACGCACTTTCCGAGCATGTCTCGGCAGCACGAGAAGAATGAGCAGCTGAATCCAACATGAAAAGTATCAATACTAAAATGAAGGCTGTACAGCTTTATGTTTCAATTACTGCAGCCTACTGAGGTTCCCAGGCAGCGTAGAGTTAAGTTTATCGGAAACTCTAGGAGGGCGTGGCCGCCTGGGGTACTCGATATAAACGGGGAGGGGCCAACATTAGCACATTCATATAATGAAAATAGGGTGGTGGAATTATAAAGGGGTCATGATCGAGCGACGGGGCCTGAAGGTCAATCTCTCGCCCCATTTCCCCCCCCCTCGAAAAGTTAGGAGAGGCGACGCCGCAATGGGTGCATTGGTACCACCCTTTTCTGCAAACCACTGCAACCTTAACCAAAGCTTCACCAAGGAATACATGCTACGATGCGACCCTGCGGTCTCCACTTTTTTTTTTTTCGCCCTGCCTGTCCGCCAGCGCTTTTTGTTTCGGGGCCGCGGATGCGTGTGGGTCTCATGCAGCCCATGGTCGAGCGGATTCTTGGCCATTATTGGCAAGCCCCGGTTTCCTGACTAGCCAGTATTTCCCCCTTCCCACCATCTGAACCATTCATTGCTGCGTACTCGTTGTATTAAGGTCACCCGCTGCTGTTCCAACACCAGCACTGACCCTCCACCGCCATGATAACCCCACGATTCCGGGTCACCCAGGACGACACCTCGGTCGAGGTGGTGATCGAAGTGCCCCATTTGCGCGCCCAGGATATCGACCTCCATGTGCAGGACTTCCAGCTCCGGTTCTACGCCCGGCCTTACTTTTTGCGGCTTACGTTCCCTGGCCGGCTCGTGGAGGACGACCAGTCCAAGGCCCGGTACCAAGTCGATGAGGGAGAGTTGGTACTCAAGGTTTCCAAAGTCGTCCCCGGGGAACACTTTTCCGATTTGGACCTGTTGTCGAAGTTATTGGCGACCCAGGATGAGCTCAAGCAGTCGATGACGACGGCCGCGGGCGCTAGTGGCGCCATCCCTAAGGGCCCGCTGATCCAAGTTCTAGACACGCCAGTGAACGACCCTGGCGATCTGGCCGGCACCGAAGACGCACTGGAAGAAGCCGAGGACGGTGACGAAACGTTCGATTGGGAAATCCCGCAGACTGTCCCAGAATCCGGGGACGCCGCTCTATCTTCCGTTCCTAATACCTCACTAACGGGGACCGCTTACAACTACGGCTTTAACAACGCCTACCGCCATTTCTTCACCCATGTCCAGGAGGTCGGTAACGAGGTTAACGTCCTCCATGCCCCAGAAACTACCACGGCGATTGATCGGCACCGGGAACAGCAGGCTGCCGAGGACGCCAAATTTGACCCGGAGTACTATCTTGCTGAATATTTCGCTGATAGCACCGAGGACGGTACCTACACGCTGCGTCTCGCCGCCCTGGACTACGAGACCCAGTGGGAGCAGTGCTACAGCCAGATCCGGCGGCAGGCTCGGAAAGCCCTCAGGGCTACGGCGGCCATTTCGTCCATGGCGGTGGCTGAAGCGGCATCCGAATTTCCCGCTCTGGACCCTACGGAAGCCCTATCTGCTTCCCTCGATACCCTGGCCATTCAGCCGGCCTTTCCCTCGGCCTTGCCGCTGGCAAAGACCGCCGCCCATCCGAACGACGAGGCAGCGACCCCCAAGCCGACAGAGACACGGGTTCAAGTCACCGAGTCCCTCCCGGACCTCATCACACAATTTTCGGATGCCGAACAGGCCCTGATGCGGGCTCTGCCCCGTAAGGAGTACCTCCTGGACGCCAGCATCTACACCCCTCGTCTTTACCTCGGTCTCGTCGATCTCGTTTTTGCCTACAGCTACGATCTCCGTACCAACCAGGGTGACACCTCAGTGGAATCGGCGTGGACCGTAGGTGCCCTTAGTGCTCTATGTTCCGCCCTCGATCTGCCCATGATCCACCCGGTTGACCCCTCATCGCCAACTGGGGCATCGTCCACGGGCATAGCCTCCCCGCTTCACATGGCCGTCATTGGCTGCTTCCGCCGGGCTCTCGCCTACCCTCTACACCGACACTGGGATGTATGCGTTCGAGTCCTCCACGATACCATCCTCCTGTTCAAACTCGGCCAGCGGGCCATCCTGAAGGTGCTGCTGGCCCTCAAGGACCTGTTCGATCACCACGATACCTATTACGTTTATAGCAAGATCTGGCTGGACGATTATTGCGTCTGGCTGCAGCGCCACGCCGAGTAAGTGTTGTGCCCGTCATTAATCTTCTAGGCTGGGCCATTTAGGCCGTGTCTTTTAGGGTACCTGGGTACGATCGTACACCCATTCGATTAGATTGGCTACTGTGCCTCTATCCGTGCGGTTACTTAACATTGACTCACCTCGCATTCCATTGAAACGATTTCCCATTCTCCCCACACTGTCCTCCAGTCCCAAGGCTATTCAGGCACTGGCTCGGGAACTCGAGGGTCTCACCATTTCCAAGTCCGAGCTAGGCTGGGAGCTGGAGACCCTAGAGGAACGTGGGTATGTGACCACTGCAAGCGAATATAGCGATTCATCGGAAGACGAAGCCAGCAGCGAAAGCAGTGATGACGATGCCACTAGTGAGGATTCGGACGTAGAAGACGCTGGCGAGGACTCGGGCCAAGGTAGTGGCCGGGACGAAGCAATCACTGGTCATTCCCCAACTTCCTTACTTCCACCGACACCGGCCCGTCCTCGGCCACTGATTCAAGTTTTGGAAACGGCTGAATCGCCTGACTCGACCGGGCGGCAGCCTACCGAGTCTCGGCCGTCGGCTAAAATGCAATCCACGACACCCTCAACCGCGCTACTAGATGACACTCTTGCTCTTGGCCGACCTTCAATATTTTCGATCTTATCGAATCCCAAAGACCATAAACAGTAAGGTCTCCCCCCCCCGTTAACTTACATCCTAAAAAATGCAAAACTTGTGGGTTTACTCCTCATTAACCTTGCCACCAGGGATTATAAAAACGGGAAGCCCATCGGATTAAAGTACGGGGAAGCTGAATAAAATTAAGCCGGGAATTGATAAGCGAAGTTTGAGACCTCAGACATTGGTCCGTCAGTCAGTATCGAGTAGTGGCCGACATGAGATCAACTAGTTAACCTTATTCTCCAATTGCACTATTCTTTGCAGTGCCACTTGCGATGTCTACCCTTTATGCCTCAGCTCGGACCTGGCTTAAACCTCCAAGTGGCTCCATGCCGGTCTTCCTTTTATATAAATGCATCCCCTTCCAGTACCGTGATACCCACGACGTTTTAACCTATCTCCTTTTAAATCTGGTCTCGTAAAACTTGTCCCACCTGTATTGTCCAGCGGCGTATCTCCTTTTTAATTTACTGCGTCCCCTCCCCGATGGCAATACCCGATTAAGCTGCTAGTTGAGCACTATTCGTAGACCTTGCCAGATATACCTACACTGGATCGTACTAGAGGAGGGGATCTGACTGATCAGTAACCAGCATAACGGTGCCTCTCATATCGCCCCGTATCGGAGCCTCGTTACGAAATCACATCAGGTGCTGGATCCCCCCAAATAATAATAGTAAGAATAATCACTAGTAACTTGCACCGCTGTTGACTATTTTCCACGGATGATTGCATGAAAGAGTCAGCTGGCGCTGGTGACAATCTGCTTGGTTCCATTCTTAACAGCGGTGTGGTACGGTTCTCAATTGAAGAGGCAAATGTTGAGTTTAACGACTAGATATGGCTCCGCATCGATAACCCTATAAAATGTCAGGCCCAGTGGGACAACCTGACAGATTCACCCAATCTCCGACCCTAAAAAACTGCCGGGCCAAATCGACAATAATGACTGGAGGGAGGTCGCCTAACAGTTCTCGAAGCGACCTACTACTTACCATGTATGGCTACTAGAACCGGGTCACTTGCGACGTTATGATCTATTTTGCGTTGACTGTCGACTTGAGATTGATCGAATGAAGTTGGTAGTCATGAAGAATTTAGACTCAATCGCTTCTTGGCCACCTCCTTGTCTGTACGACTCGATTCCGGCACTTTTGTCGCCTGGGTGGAAAATCAATTAATAATCGAGGGTCTGGTGCGTTGCCCCATTCCGCGGTGCAGGGTGCCACGGGTGTAACTAAAACTATCTGAGGATTAAGTGTGCTTCGTATTCTTAGGGTGCACCATTTAGGAACCTCTCTACGGTCCATCCAGCACGCTCTCCACCCGTACGTGCCTAGTACAGCCTTCCTGCTTTGACCGATTTGTTTAAAAGACGTTCAGGATTTGGTTGATACACCTACAAATTTGTTTTTGTTTGAAAAAATACTAAAAGGTATGCGCAGACGAAGTACGAGATATAATGTGTATACTAAGGGACGATGAAGGTCAGGAGGGTAGGGGTCCACAAAGAAGCTGGTTCCAACAAGAAACACAAGGAATGCGGAGGTGTTCGACCTTGCTATGGAAGGAAAGGCCATTAGAAACGGATGTCGCCAAACGTCCGTCTGACTGAAAGGAGGGGAGGAGGAAGGGGGGGGAGAGATTGCAGATCGGGCTGTGCACCTCGGCCTTTTTAGCACATCTTGTAGTCGGTTGTGGCCTGGACTTCACCGTTCTCACCCTTGTGCTGGTACGCTAGCGTAATGTCAATGTCGCGCGGGTTACCCTGGTTGGGCCGGCTGGTGATGTTACCCGTGATGAGCTCGTCGTTGTCGGTGGCCAAGGGTTCGGGGAGGTAAAAGACGGTCTGCTTCCAATGGGTGTACTTGCCGCGGGGCCCGGTGGTGAAACGCACGGGCTTGTGGCAGGCGCCAAACTCGATATCGAACCACACTAGCAAGGCGTGGACATAGTCCCGCCGGGTACACCGAATCTCGAACGGTACCGAGAAGCTGAGCTCCTCCTTGGTCACCGTCT
>JANBPT010000547.1:0-31299 GCA_027575765.1 Tieghemiomyces parasiticus
ACCTGCTTTGACAGCTAACCAGTCGGCGTAAAGCCTAGCGCCGCCGGATACGGTGGCTGTGCGGGACCATTGGTTAGCCTAGGGGGTTTCCGGCTCCATTGACTCCAGCCTTCCGAGACAGCATGATAGGTTCGGGTCGGAGTCATTCAACAAGTCTCTTGGCTTGTAAGGGTAGGCCCGGCTGCATAAATCGCCCCGTCCCACCCTGTTCTACCGGGTTGATTATATCTGCGATAGTCGGGGCTGCACTGATAACCGGAGGCTAATAGAGGGGCTTGGTGGGTGGGTGCATAAGGAGGTTTAATGGAAGCCCTGCATCGACTTCCCCTAGAGTAGTACATTGTTTGTATCGGCTTGTTACTTAAGATTAGACCATCGTAAGATGTGATTTGGCCGGGCCCTTGGGCTGCAAGATCTATACTCCCTGTATCGTGCAGGGTGGTGACTGAGAATAGCTGTCAGATGGCAGGGTTCAGTACTACCAGCCAGAGCTAGGAAACTGTGAGGGGATAAGGCTGCAGACAGCGGCAGGGTGGCGATGCCCGAGTCTACCAACTGAGTTTGGTCGAGAGCTCTCCTCCTCCTCCCCCTCCTGCTTCCCTCCAAACTAGAGAATCGATTCCATTCGTTCCTTGTTCATCATCACTGGCGAAAAGTTTGGGTTGAAGAGAGTGAGGAGGACTTGGAAGCTGTCCAAGTTTTCTCGCGCGTGATTCCTTTAGTAATGGTCACAATGTTGCTATATTAAGTACCGTAGCGGCTGCGGGATGGAGGCAGGGGGGTCATCCGGTACCTTTTGTGGGTGCGTATGTCTATAATCTCCGCCTACCTCGCCGTTCAGAGAGCGTGACCGAGAGCAGTACCTAGCTGGGGTGGAATTAATATTCTCCTTTTACAGACCGCCCGCTACACCACAACCTCTCGTCTACTATCCCAGGCTTGCCGCTGGCAAAATCGACTTCATCCTTACCGCTTGGGATTGGAGGGTGAGAACCGTTCTCTGGATTAGGGTTGGTCGGCCCTCGTTTTCCTCCTCTGGCTCGGATGGGCTACTAGTCATTACCCTGGCGGGGGGAGGCCAGTGTGGCGCAAGGCGTGGTCCGAAGTTGCCCACGGTCTCTAACCAAATGGAGGTGTAGGGTGGGTTAGAGGAAACAATAGTGGCGTTCAATGCCTGGAGAGCAGTTGAGTGGTTAATGCACCTCTACCCACTCATCCCCTGCCCTCCACCTCGAGCTATTGATGGCTACGCCCTCGCCCCCCTGATTTACCATTTCCTCCTCTAGCGAGTCACATGCCTTGATAAGGTACATTTATCCTCATTCCTCCTTAAGTTTAACCGAAACGGTGAATGAACCGAATCCCGGTATCCTTGCATCCCAGATCCCCTTTCCGGCGCACTAGATAGTCCCTGCGTCATGTTGTTTCAGATGATCGAGAATTGAAGTCCGACAGACGAGCGGATAATGGGGCCTGCCAGACAACCAAAATGCATGGCCGGTTGCGGGATCGAACTTGAAGGGCCCACCTGACCGTTTCGTCGCCAATACAATTAGTGCAGAGCATGAGGAGGGGTAGAGTAAAATTACCAACCCAGTTGACCAAGCCACCACCTGTGTCTCGCCGATATTTAATTCCTCGTCTTCCGAGTCCGCAGATTTAAACGTGATGCAAGGAAGCGAAAGGGAGAGGGAGAAAGAGAGAGAGAGAGAGAGTGGATGAGAGGCCTCCCGGCGGATGCTTGGGTTCGCCATGATTAATTACCGACAGTGTTTATTACCATGCAATTCAAATGAATGTATTAGAAAGCAGAACGGAAAAGAAAGGCAAGGAGCGGGAGAATGCCGGAAACGAAGGGATACCTAGTGAGATGAGCCGATAGGGGACGGCGAATAAAAAGACACAGCAATTGGACCACATGTACTCTGTCGCGCTCACACTCTCTCCAACTCAACCCCCTCCCACTCCAATCTAGTAGCTGCGGCCAAACAGGGCGTACCGCTTGGCCAACTCCCCACAGGCGACGCACTTGGTCTCACCGGGGACCAACTTGGGTTCGGTGGGCTGGTCGAACGGGATGCAGAGCGACTTGGCACCCATGGAGGGGGCCTTCTCGTCCTCGGGTTCGTCGGTATCGGTGGTTGTCCGGGCCGACCGGTCCTTAATATCATCTTCACAGGTGGTCCGTTCGCACCATGGGATGAGCACCACGCACTTGCGGTTCAGGGCCGGCACAAAATCCTCCCACTGCGTCACCGTCTTGGTGGACGCTTGACGCGCCGCCTTGGCCCGCTGCAACATGTCGGCCTGGATCGTTTCGAGTAGGCTCGGGAGCTCCGTGGGCAGGTCGGCCACGGCGATCGAGCGCTTGGCCCCCGTGTCACGGCGCACCGACATGGTCGACGCATTCTTAAGGTCGTTGGGTCCTACCTCCAGACGGAGCGGGACGCCGCGGAGTTCCCAGTGGTTGAACTTGTACCCCGGGGTGTAGTTCTCGCGTAGATCGGCCTTGGCCCGAACGCCTGCCCGGGTCAGGGTAGCCACCACCTTCTTGACGCCCTCCTCAACCGCCGCGCGGTCCGCCGCCGTGGACTTGACCGTCAAACCGCACGGGATGACCACCGCCTGAATCTGGGCTACCCGGGGCGGCATGACCAAGCCCTTATCGTCGCCGTGCACCATTACCATCACACCAATGACGCGAGTGGACAGACCCCATGAGTTTTGCCACACGTGCAGCTTCTGCGCCTCGCCGCCCTCGGTACCACGGTCCTCATTGCCTGCCGCGGGGTCCTCCACCACCACGTTGAACATCTTGGAAAAGTTCTGCCCCAGGTGGTGGCTGGTACCGCCCTGGATACCGCGTCCGGTGGCCGGGATGAACCCCTCGACGGTGGTGGTGTACTGGCCGCCAGCGAATTTTTCCTTCTCCGACTTCATACCGGGCACCACGGGCACGGCGAGCAGTTCCTCATAGACCCGGCGGTACAGGTCCAAAATCTCGAGGACCTCCTCGGCGGCGCCCTCGTGCGTCAGGTGGGCGGTGTGGCCCTCCTGCCACAAGAACTCGCGGGTCCGGATGAACGGCATCGGGTGCTTAAACTCCCAGCGGACCACGTTGCACCACTGGTTGATGCGCAGCGGCAGGTCACGGTGGCTCCGGATCCACTTGGCGAAGTACGGATACATAACCGTCTCCGAGGTGGGGCGCACAGCAATGGGTTCCTCGAGGTCAGACGACCCGGCCTTGGTGACCCAGGCCACCTCCGGTGCGAATCCTTCAATGTGGTCCTTCTCACGGTCAAGCACCTTGCTGGACACGAACATGGGGAAGTACGTATCATCGATGCCCATCTGCTCGATGCCATCGCCAAAGAACCGCTGGACCATCTTCCACACAAAGTAGGCCCACGGGCGAATAATGTAGCAGCCACTGACGTCGTAGTAATCGAGCATCTCGCTGCGCACGAGCACCTGCTGGTACCACTTGGAAAAGTCGGCGTCTTTGCTGACCTCCACACCGAGTTGGGCGCTACCCACAACCGCTTCGGGTTTGGGCTTGGGAGCGGCGGCGGCGGCCTTCTTGGCGGCCGGGGCGGCCGATGCCTTGGCCGGGCCGGGCGCGGCCGCGGGAGCCATGGTACTGAAATCAACCTCCTTATAGGCCAGAGGCAGGTTCCGGAAAAATTCCAGCAGGGCTGGGGCGGTACTCAGGACCGGGGCGGTGAACCCTGGGGCGTTGAAGGAGAGCGGGGTTTCCGAAGTCGAAAGCTTGGCCACGGCGGCGTCGAGCACCAAAATCACGTTGGCCAGCTGGTCCTTGGGCGTGTTGCCCAGGACGAATGGGGAGACTTCGTCCTTGTTAACCTGGAAGAATGACTGGAGAAGATCCTCATTGGCGAACCGCATTTCTTTGAGGTTCAAGTGCTTGGCTAGGGCAGTGAGGTTAGTCGAGGTCTCATCGAGCGCCACGATCATCACCGGAGTGACGGCGGCCGACTTGGCCGTCTTAGGCTTAAGCACTAAAGTTTTGACAGTAAGCGGGGTAGCCATGGGGGATAGAAACGGTCAAGCAATATGATGGTACAGCGATGAATCCGGTCGGGGATGGGGGCGATGAGAAGGAGTTATGAAACGGGGACGGGATGGTTTATTACACGGGCCTCAGAGGGGGGGGGGGAATTAGACCACCTTCTTGGGGAGGTCGTGCAGATGAGTCGACCTGAGGCCGAAAAAAAAAACCAGCTGAAGCCGATCGGAGCCTAGCCTATATGAAAAATATCTCCCTGTGGGGGGAAAATTTAGGTGATAGCTGTGAAATAGTGACTGTTTAATGGTGGTGGAGGATGGAAGTGATAGGACCAGACGATGACAAGTTTCTGGAGGGTGATGTGTCGGGGAGCGGAGTTATTGTGGTAAGTCCGACTGCCGACCGAGGTGATGGGTCCAAGGTCTAATGGGTGGAAGAGATGGGAGCGCACAATTTAAGTGAGCATGGGATGGACTTTAAATTGACGGAGGGTTCAAAAAACTTTGAGCAAAAGTATTGGTCGGATAGCAGAACAAGTGAGCCACCCTCAAAAAAAGAACGGTCGGCGTACCCTCCGACCCCACCACGTCTTCTAGTAGCTTAGCGAACATTTCATTCGCTTCGATCATTATCATATCGGAGGTCTCCTGGGCCCGGCGGTCGTCCAGGGCGGGTTAAAGTCCCCTGTGGGGGGGGGGAGGACGGAGTCGGCTACGAGGTTAGAGGGGGAAGCAATGCCCATGGGTCGTTCTTTTGGGCTCATCAGGGTCATACTGGGCGGGTCCGCGGCCGCAGTGTGGTGAATGTAAGTATGAACAGCCCTATACACGCTACCTGGATCAAGATGTCAGTTAGGCATCGGGAAAGCCTTAAGGATACTAGCCGCAAACGGCCCCGAGATGAAGACGAGTAAATGTTGCATCGGGAGCGTCAAGGGTCAGTGTGAAGGGGGTATACGGTTAGGTGGGTAGAAATCAGATGGGAGTATGAAAGTAGACTGTTAATAATAATAGTAGTAATCAACCAGGACAAGGCAGTAACAGGGTAGGCGTAGAAATAATCTAGTAGTAATCCAGGGGAGACCCGTGTGACACAGGGTGGCAGGCACATATTATTGAAGGCATGGACATCAGTTGAAGGGCCATTAGGTCTACTCGTAATTTGTGGCCTGGAAAGGAGGAGTGATGGCCAAGGGCGATATGTAGAGGTGGTACGTTGGTTGCGTATTAAGGGGCCTTCGGAGGTCGATCGTACCTATAGGAGGATCAGGGGCGAGCTATAATGGCAGTAGCTTTGCTCCGGAACCTTCGGCTCGCCACATTGTTACATTCGAAATTCTGTGTTCTCTGTCGTATTACGGCGGTTCCTTTTATTAGTCAAAGGCGTACCCTGCTCTCCTCGATCTCCAATGACACTATGGTTTGTTTCTTTGATATAATTATTGGCCTGATAGAATACAATCAATCCGGTTTCTATTATGACGTCTGATATGATGGATGACCTAACAGCGCCAACGGATTCGTTGGGCTGAGAAGTTAAGGGCTACGGATGTGCGTAACTTTCCAGAACAAGGGAGGTGGTGGTAGTGATTGTGGGTACATTTCAACCAGTTAGGTCGTGTTTTATAGACTGGGCGATACCGGCAACCAACCAAGCAGCCCTTGCAGGCTGAGGATGGTGAATTCGGGCGCGGCCTCGGTGAGCCGCCCTCGCGTCGTGGGTTCTGTGCTGTACGCCACAGCCACCGGGTGACGGTGGTCGACGTGGTACAGTTCAAAGTACCAGTCAGCCTGCGGTACGCCATCCAGGTGGACGCTGATGTCCGTAAAAGGTTTCTGTGGGAGTGGGTGTAACGGAATCGTTAAGGGGGGGGTATTACACATAGTAGTGGCTTAAGTCAGCTGATACCTTACTCGTTCAGAGGACCCAGGTTATAAAGGATACCGATGGGTTAGTTGGAAATGGGTAGTGGTGTACCACCCACTTCTTTTCCAAGCTCGTCAAAGGGTTACTTACGTTAATGGCAATTGTATCGGCCTGCGAGTAATCCTCGACTGCGGGCACGCCATGGAACTCGATCCGTTGCAGGTCCAAATTGAGTCCAACCCCCTTGGCCTTGACAAAGCTCTCCTTGAGTCCCCAGTAGCGGTGAAACTGGGCCAGTCGGTCGTCGTCACGCGGGGACTGGCGAATCCAACGCCACTCGGTGGGCGTAAACTGTCCGGTCATCCAGCTCAGGTAGGCAGTCACCGTCTCGGATCCACGAGGAGGCTCAATGTCCGTCACGTCGATCCCCAGGGCGGCCACCGTACCAGCGGTGAATACCACCCAGTCCCCATGGTGGGACAGGTTGAAGTGCAAGTTGGATGGGACGGCGCGGCCACTCCGGGATCCGGCGTGTTGCTGGTAGTGTTGGAGGTCGAATTCAGGCTTATTGTGGGCGGACCGCGTGAGCCTGATGTCCCACCAAGAGAGTGCTGGCGGTGAAGGGGGCGGAGTCGGGCGGGCTGGCTCCGAAGATAATGCCTTGACATCCTCCTTGTCGTCCAGTTGGCCGCTAAGGAAACGATAGAGAAAGGTCCGCATCAGTATCCGGCCTAGGAGGGCGCGGTGGCGGTCCTTCTCGAACATGAATTGGCGGATACGGGCACGTTCCTCGGGCTGTACGAAAGGCACCAGTCGCTCGGTCAGCTGGAAGGGAAAGTCGTATAAAAAACATGGCGTAGGTGATAAGGAAGAACGTGTAAATAAGGGACACGGCGCTAGTTATGCTATTGGCGCCAGTGTCTGGCCCCTAGGCTGAGCGGGGTCGCCAGGTAACGTGGGAACTACCCTATCCAATTCCGCCCTTACCTCGGCATCGACACCTGGCTGGGTGATGTTGATCGCCCACCGCACCAAGATTTGTGGTGGGGAGGGAGTCGAGGCCGTCATGGCGTATACTTCTTGAGGGGTGGGGAATGCGTAAAGTGGGGGAATGTCGGAGGTTGTGAAAGGCCACGCTGGCCGGAAGGACTCGGCAGGTAGGTCACGTTAAGACCGCACGGAAATAATGGTTCGTGTGAGGTAGGCAAGGGCGCAGGCCAGTAAAGTAGGACTAGACGGCGTTGGCGGATAAAAGGCGAGTTCGAATGGATAGGGTACAAGCCGCCTAGCTATTTCCCGATGATCGGGCTTTGGAAATAGTTCACCCTCCCCACACGGGGGGTCGCCCAAACCTCCACTTGAGGCTCCTCCTACGTTTCCGCTACGACGGCGGTTCCCAGTTCCTCCTGGCGGGTTCCGGAGGAGCTAAAATTAACCCAACAGGGGAAGGAGAGGGTCGGCCCCTGGGTCAGTCAGCCCCCCTTCCTCCTCCTCCCCGGCACCACCATTCTCGGTTATGACTGGGCCTTCGTGGCGTCACCCATGGCTAAGCCATCGGCGGCAGAACATATATATGGAGGTGAGGACGTTGGTCAATGAAGGAAATGCCACGGGGTAAATAGGAGGCAGGAGCGATGCCCCTACATTGGCCCGGGTCGAGATTATATTCTCCATGGACCTTCACCCTCACCGTCTCATTTCCTGTCTGTCTGACGAACAGGCGTACAGTTTGATCCTATCGAGCGCCCCACCCCGGTCTCTGGACTGCGTGGTCGTTGATCCAAAGCTTGGAATCGGCCTGATTTGTGCACCTGGGACACTACAGAGGCGTCTCGACGGTGCGCCAGAGCCTTCGATCTGGACTACAAAGAGCCCTCCGACACTTGTGCTTTAGCAGTGCCAACAACTCGGCAATTCTAAAGCCCAAGGGGCTACCCGATAAAGTACCAATACTCGCAGCGGTAGATGGCCTATAACTGAAACATACCATTCTCCCAGTGCTTAATCTGTTGGGTTCTACCCCCTATAGATTAAGTATCTAACTGGCTACAATGCCTATCCCTGTCCCACATGCCGCCCACCGTTCCTATGCAGGGAGGTTAGGTATACGAGCCCAGCTGTCGCCACCATTTGCCTCAGGGGTCCTCCCGCTGTGGCTGCATGTTATGATAACCATGCCCTAACGTTTCTGACCACGATAGCATAGGGTTGAAAAACACTGTCATCGCACATCGTGCCTGGTATATGAGGGATGATTTACGGAAGGCGTGGCGGATCTGTCGGAAGAGAATTATACCAAGCAAGGGCTGGATTTACAAGAGGCCCAAAGTAAAATTTCTGGGCTGTCTGACCTTTTAGTAGGCTAGTATCAACTAGAGTATAAGAGACTGACGATGAATTGATGGAAGCCGGAAGGTCGTGAGGGGAAGGGGTTGATCATTGCCACCCTATTTTGTATCTCACCCCTAGTTGTACCTTCCCATCCCCCACCGCCGCCACTACCGCCGTGAATGTCCATTACAGATAGATCGTCCCAGAAATTCAAATTTTCCTATTGCGGAGACGACGCTGGCAGAGGAGAAGCCGCTACCTTCACCTTAGTTCTTCCCCTCTTCTAGACTTGACGCGTGTCGCCACCTTCAACACCTCTCCGTACAGGACCGTCAGCATTCAGAGATCAACTGGTGAAGGCTTGTGGCCAACTGAGTATTGGTCTTGTGGGGGGGGGCTCAGACACTGCACAGATGGAAGGGACTATCCTGTAGGAAGTAAGATCACAGGGCACTTTCCATAAGCTGTCAACTCCGCCGACAACCACTTTCCAGTTGATTATGGCCTCCGGTCCGCGAGGGAGAGGGAAACCGAGATACCAGGGGAAAGTTCCGGATGGTGGCTCAAAGGGCAGTGCACTTCCGAAGCAAAATGATTACGTCGGCCATCTTTAACCTAAGACGAGTTTAAAATCTGGAAAGTCAAGCTGAGCCGAGACAACAAGCAGCTAGAAGAAAGCGGGAAGGAAGGCGATTTAGACGAGTTACAGCCCCCACTTAAACATATATAAGGTCTTTGGGCCGTCTCATTCCCGAGTATATCACATCATCAGTTCAAGTCGCCAACTTTCAGTACCACCTAGCCTACCTTACCTGAACGATACAGACTCTACTCATCGGTAGCTTCCTTTCCCTCTAGGGGCTGTCATTTCTTACACCTTCTCACCATGGTCTCTTTCGACATTTACGATACGACAGACCACTGCGTCTACGGCTACCACAGTTAGTAAGTCATTGCCGCCCGCTGGTATTGGTTAGCCAGCGTATCTCGCCAACCAGGGTTAGTACAACGGTCGCTCAAGCCACTCACCTATCCGCCACTGGATTTCTTCAACCATCTTTCCCATACACACCCTTCTTTCCTCTACCATCAGCCAAAACGAGTCCATCGAAGAAGTCAAGGCGGCCATGCGCAGGGATGTACCCATCGACTGTGAGGATATCCATTTGTACCGGGGGTAAGTAAAAAAACACACCTAGAAACCACATCCCGATGTTTATAGGCCGTATCCGAGATGGTGGAACTACTATCTTGTTGAGGCAAGGTCGGCACTAACCCCCCCCATGCCTGCACCACCTATCCTACACGATAAAATTTACACCATCTCATCCTTCAGTGGCCAAGAATTGCCCGACGACCAGACTGTCAGCGAGTGTCAAATCGAGGACTGGTCCGAAATCACTATGCGCTACTAATGATCTGGAATCTCAGTATCGTAATTCCATTTTTAGGCGGTTGGTACATAGCCGCCCAGCCCTTGCGGCTCCTCAACTATAACCTCGTACCGTAGATTAGACCGGTGCATTTCTTCGTCCATTTCCTGTATACTACATCATAGTTCCTTCCTTATCCTAGAAACCGACCCCGATCTGTTAAAATAAAATATTCACCTGGGGAGAAACGGTACACTCGCTAAAAACAACTACTACTATGTGGGCAGCTCAAGGCCAAAAATAACAACTCCTCCGGAGTGTCGTATGGGGCCACATTATATCATATTTAATACTGCAAAATACAGCCACTCCTCCATCACCCATCATACACGTATGCCACTTTTGCCTTCACTACTGACTACGTACTTGGAACAGCTGGATGGCGGTCCCATTCCACAGTCCGAGCGGGGCCGTCCCGGCGACGTAAATACGGCTCCAGAGCAACCCGCGGTACCAAGCCGACAGCGGGTTCGACCACCGCAGGTGCCGAACGGCAATAGGGGGCGCTTCAGGTGCCGTCGCGCCCGTCTCCGGGTCGGCCGATAGATTCGGGATCCGCTGACGGAACGCCTGCGAGCGGAGAATGACGAGGACTTGCGCGTCGGACTGTAACGGGTTGCTGGCCAGTTGTTCTTCAACGTATGGTACCGTCGCGTCTAGCAGGGTGATGAGCGCCGCAAGGGGTAGTTTAGGGTACCAACTTTGGAACCACTCGGCGGTCGGTTGAAACGACCGACCATCCGTTCCCGGGGTAGCCGGGGGCTCTAGGGATGACGCGCTGGGCCGGTGAGATGTGGGTGAGTCAGTACGCCCGGATGGTGGGAGGGGGGAGGTTAGCGAAGACGGCTGTTCACCGCCACCCTCGGGCAGCTTACCACGGGCTTTATCGGATAGGTGGGCGAGCGTCCGCTGCTCGCGGACCTGGCTGGCCTCGCGGAACTCCACTAGGCCAGTGTCAAAGTCGAACCCGGCGAGTTTACGCACGGCGTCGTTGGCACGAATGAGCGCGTACAGGAACTGCATATTAGACGGCAACTGGTAGTAAATCAGGTAGTTAATGGTCTCAAGTGTGAACAGGAGGAGCCGGTAGTTGCCCTCGCCAGCCAGGAAGTACGCCGGGGACGCAAATATGACCAACAGCCGCACCAGTTTGTCGCTCGCGAACCCTGACAGATGCTCAAGGTACGGGGCGACGTTACGTAGTACAATCAGCATGGTGGGGTGTAAGGCCACGTGGAGCTTCTTGGTAGTCGTGACCAGACTGTAGAAGGCGTAGATGAGGGCGTCGGCGTAGGTCACCTGGGCCGCTGGGATGCGCATCGCTGTGGGGAGCACCGACTGGTCGAAGGTACCGTTAAGGCGCTCGCCGCACCGTGGTTCCTCCGAGAACACGTGGAGCAGAAACACGGCCATCCGGACCTGGCCGATAAACAGTGGATCGGCCTTATTGTCCCAGGCGAAGAAGGTGATGGCTCCAAAAATGGGGAGGAACTCCTCGCTATTAATCAAAAACGTGGTGAATTTCTGGAGGTGGGAAGCGGTGGGGGAGGGGAGAAGGATAGGCAGAAGGGAATAAGGGAAAGTTGATCGGGAAGGGTAGGCGAGGAATTGAACCAGGAATTAATGGAAGCTACGAAGGACGGCAGATCTGTCTAGGGATACGACGGGAGGAATGTCGCGGGGAATACACCGACGAGACAGTGAAGGCAGTGTAGTGGCCATGCCGATGCCTACCCCCTCCAGCTCATAAGAAGCGTGGACCCTGAACTCATCAGCATGAATTCCTATAACCTACCATGTTAACGCGCAATAGGGTCCACAAAAACATCATGGTCTCCTGGATGATCGTGTGCTGGGCGCGGTTACCGAGCTGGAAATACGAGGCCCGGTTGCGCATGAGCTGACCAAGGATGCGGCCTATATTGCTGGCGAGGAAGGCAAAGTCGCCGTTGCGGTGGAGCCGGGCGACGTAGCCGTGAAAGAGGTTGACGTCACCGACGGTGGTGAAGGGGATGGCATGCAAGCCGGAAGTCGTAGCGGTGTCGGAGCCGCGACGACTCACCGGTGAGCTGGACGACTCTGTAATCTTGGCGTCATTCGTCAGGCGACCTGAATTTCCATTGTCTGCTGTTGCGCTGGACCCGTTACGACGTTCGGCTACATTGAAAAGGATCAGGAGGGTCTGCAGGCAGTACACTGCGAGAAGGTCGTGCGGGTCATGAGCAGGCTTCATTTTGTAAGGGATGCCCCAGCCGACCGACTTGTACTTCATGGCCGTGTTGATGAGACTGCAGAGCAGGGTCAGTACCACCTTCTTATCCGGGTGGTAGGCCAAGCACGCCAAAGCCGGGTTGGCCTGCGTGAGGATCTCGCCTGGGGGTGTGTACATGGCCTGCGAGAGGAGGCAGAGAAGGAGGCGGGTCACTTCCAAACGGTGAAATACGTGCTCCTTGCTTGTAGGCACCAACTGGGTCTGGCCGATCCCTGATTCCCAAATGTAAAAATTGGTGCGCGCTGGGGGGTCACTGGCAGCACGTGGCACCGTGAAGTCGGCGAGGAAGAGCAGGTCCAACACGGTATAGACCAGCCGTTCGCCAAAGGTCTTGGCGCTCTGTCCGGACAGGAGAGAAAGAGAGTGTGAAAGTGGTTCGGAATACATGGGAATTCAAGGGGGGGACGATATTAGTCTTAGGGGGAGTATTGGAATTTGCGGATTACTCGGGGGTTGATAAAAAACAAGAGGTATCGTTGGATATCTTGTAAATATCCTCATTCTTCGGGGAGGGGAAAACTTGGACCATTCACAATGACGAAATGGATGATGAAGAGAGATGAACCTACCTTGCCACGCAACGTCCAGAACAGGTCTTCAGCGATGGGTGGGGGCGGAGTCCCACCAGTTTCCGTGTCGGCTTTACGAGGCTCAAAGGTAAAAGGGATGAACCGCGTCAGCAAGCGGATACAGTTAAGTAGCTGTTTGGTCGTCGCCTGGACGACCTGGGGCGTGGGCGGGACCGCTGGGATGCCGCTACCTAGTTCCGAGGAGGCCGCCGGCGCCGTATCAGCTGCTGGAGGTGTGAAGACCGGGGACATCTTGATTATTGCGATACGTTCGTAGAGCTTATCGAAGAGGAGATAGAAGTTCTCCGGAGCCTGGTCGCGAATACGCCGAATATCTTGCGCAGTAAAGAGAGAAAAGATGTCGTCGGCACTGTCGGGGACGTTCCAGAGCTGGTGGGTATGGGGTTATAGGTGTAGGGGCGTGTGAAGGTTAGTAAGTGAGGGGGGAGGGGTCGGTATCGTATTGGAGAGGCGGGGCTTATGGTTATGGCAAAGGCACTTAAAAGAGGGTATTGCAGTCCTAGTGTTAAGTCAAACGATTGCATAACAGCCTCCAACGGGCTATGGTAAACTTAAGTGCGACCCTTCGGTGACTTACGCTCATCCAGTACTCGTCCGTTGCAGCCAAATTCTATCGGGTGTGTCGGGGAGGGGCAGCACAATGGTGGTACATGTTAAGTTTGAAGGTCGGCTTTTCGGGGGCGATGGAACGCCGTGGCTCCAATAACTACCTGCCGCTCGGCTCTTTTACTATCGTTTTGAGGGTGGGAATCATGAAAGCGCACTTCGACTAGGAATTGAACCACTACGCACAGCGCTTCCATTTCCGCCCGAGGGACTTCACTTACTCGATCCTGTGACAGGCGGAAAATGCCCTTACGAAAGGCAATCTTGCTGTCAGTGGCACCCATGGCTATTGGTGGTCCGTAGCGAAGGTGGGGGTGGAGGGTGTGGGTGCCAGTCAGGTCCTGAGCGTCTTAGCGGAGGTGGGTAAGAATGCGTTATAGACGAAGCCTTCGGCTGGAAGGAGAGGTGAAGGCCGTGAAGAGCGGGATGAACCAGATAGGCTTGGAGGTAACCGCTACTGAGTGGATGAGGCTGGTGTTCAAAGCTTTTTTAAAAAAAGAAGATAGAAAGGCTAAAGGGGGTGGAGGTGACCGGTGATTCTATCAGTGGAGCTGTAAGGGCCAAGGGTATGTGGTTGCGAAGCGATGGTTGAGTGGTGTCGAAATGAGACGGAGAGGGGGGGTACAAGGCTGTGCGCAGTAGCATACTTACTCCGTAAGCCCTCGGTTATGAGGATAGGGAGGCTGTTTGCCAAGCTCTACTTAAGGAGGGGGCCCGCTCAGAGGGGGTATGGCAGCGGCATGTCGACCGGTGCGCTCTCAGTCGTCAAAGGTGGGCAGCCATGCTAAGCCCACATTAGTTCCTAATCCTGTCGCGGTTTGAATACTCGGTTAATTATCGTAAATGCTCCTTATCCGCCCATTGCCGCACCACCGAGGAACCAGGGTCTGGGAGAGCTCATTCCATCTAAATCACGT
Source organism: Tieghemiomyces parasiticus (assembly GCA_027575765.1). Taxonomy (NCBI): domain Eukaryota; kingdom Fungi; phylum Kickxellomycota; class Dimargaritomycetes; order Dimargaritales; family Dimargaritaceae; genus Tieghemiomyces; species Tieghemiomyces parasiticus. The sequence continues at coordinate 14,046 of JANBPT010000547.1, forward strand.
GATGTATATTTGGATCGGTCTCACACTCCGGGCGAGGAAGGTTGGGGTAAGGGCAGATAGGCGTGTGGGCTCCACTGGGCCAGAGCCCAGCCACCCAGCGAGGTTAGCCCCATGAGATGCGCTCCCGCGCCCCACCCACCCACCCTGAGGCGAGCTGAATATCCTTCAGGCCCTCTCGCCAGCTCCACCCGACCCAGCGGGGTCCCTCCTCGGGAGATTCGTGGGCGGCTTCGCGGCTGCCAACGTTCCATGCTCTGGATCACGCTGTGACGCCTCATCTCCAATTCTCCCCTTCATTAGCCCCACTTTGCCTTGTACTCAAATCTGCCTTAGATTCACTTCTTTCGGATTACCCTAAAACACCCTCCCCGCTTATCTTTTAGCCATGTCGTTCGTTCGCACCTCCCAGCTCGCTCAGCAGGTAATGATTGGCAGCCGCCTTCCCAGGCAATCCTGCCTATAATAGCGCTTGGCGCAGCCCCTCCGGGAGGTTCTAATATGCCTGGCAGTGCTGTTGAATGGTAGCGGTTCCTTGAGCGTTAGGAGCGCCAAGGCTGGAGTACCAGAGCAGCACCACATTGTCCGTACGACTTGGCACTAAATTCCTACGTACAACTATCTCCTTACTTCCATCGTACCCTTCTATTATCCAGGCCACTCGTGCCTACGCCACTGCCGCCGCTACCAAGAGCGTTTCGGTAGGTACCCGTGCGGTTTGACGGACCCTAACCCGTTGTGCTGACGTCGCTAGTCTAAAGCACCGGCGCCTATCGGGTAGTATCTCCCGCCCCTTTCAGATTGCCAAGCTCAACCTGGGTTTCCAACTAACCCATCATCACCAACCTACCAACTCGTCAACTACAGGTACCCCTCGCCCTGCACGGCATCGAGGGTCGTTACGCCACGGCGCTGTACACCGCGGCCTCCAAGAAGAACGCGCTGCCGCAGGTGGAGACCGACCTCAAGAAGCTCAAGACGCTGATTGAGAAGGACACCAAGGTGCGTCAGTTCCTCGAGAACCCGATCCTGGGTAAGAAGGCTAAGAAGGAAGGTATCGCGGCCCTGGCCAAAGGTCAGTCCCTCAACCAGGTGACCCTCAATTTCTTGGACGTGCTGGCCGAGAACTCCCGCATGGCTGAGGCCAGCAAGGTCATCAACTCCTACCAGAGCCTGATGGCGGCCCACCGGGGTGAGGTCCAGGTCACCGTCACCTCCAGCAAGGCCCTCACCGGCGACCAACTCAACAAGCTTAAGGCCTCCCTGTCCAAGGGTAACCTCGTGGCCAACGCCAAGAGCGTCACCGTCGACAACAAGGTCAACCCCTCCATCGTCGGAGGTCTCATTATCGAGTTCGGCGACAAGACTATCGACATGTCCCTGGCCTCCAAGCTGTCCAAGCTCGACAAGATGCTTACCGGTAAGTAGTTACGGCTGAAGGGCTTGTGCAATGTCGATTTTGGAGCATCCCTAGCCCGGTTTCTGCGCGATGGCGATGTGACTAACTCAACTACCTTTCCGCTCCATTTTCTACCCCTCCAGACTCCATCTAATTTACGTCAAGTATGTCGAGGAACGTGCGGCTCTGGCCGGAACTCTGTTAGAGGCAGAGCAGTTCTAAATGACACGGTTACCTATTGGACTTCCACGCTGTCAGTCACAATAAATACCAACAAGTGAACGACGCCTTTGGCTTGTTGTCATGCAGCTAGGTTTAAAGTTAGAGTTAAGTCGTTTGTTGTTGTTTTTTCATTCTAAACGAGATGAGCTTAAACTGCCTAGTCGTACAGTGCCCTCATAGTTTGGACATATCCTTGATACGACGCCGGATAGTGGACGATCCCCGGCCTTGGTAGACGAGGACGCCGAACATGGCGGCAGTGGCGAGGGCCAGGGCGTACCAGGTCACAACGTACTGCATGTGGTTATTTCGGAAGGTAACGTCGCGACTACGGCCCAGCGGAATCCCGCGGTCCACTAGGATCTTGCTGGGGTACGTGGTTCGCGGGTCGTAGAGCTCGTCAATCAGTAGCGGCAGCGAGCCTGTGTGGCGGGCCATCTCGTCAACATTGAGGATGTACCATTGGTCGCGGTCTGGATGGTTGACGGGCGTGAACATGTTCTGTTCCTCTCCGTGACGGACGAGCCCGCATACCGTGTAGAGCTCGTCCTTGCGGCTCTCCGGTCGGGTTGCCGGATTGGCTTTGGCCTTGGGGATCCAGCCACGTTTGACGAGGACCTTGGTTCTAGCAGAGGTTGGATATAAAGTAAAGGCGGACGAGGGGGGGAGGATAATGGTAGTTGAAGGGGATGATTGTGGTTAGTGTACGGCCGAGTCCCTCACGCGATACTGGACCGAATGGGTAATCCTGCTAAGCATCAAAGGGCCATCGATACTTACCCGTCCTCCCGTTCCAGCGGGGTCACCACCATGAACCCATTCTCACCGTCGTTCGGCCGGGGCCCGATCAACATTTCCTGGTCATGGTGGTACAAGCCAACCAGTAAGACCCGGCGGTATTCCCAGTCGTTCGTAAACTGGTCAAAGTTGGTGATACCCTTGGGCAGAGCGACTACGGGCTCGGCCACCGTCGCGTCCACCCGGGCAATCAGGTCCTCCTTCCAGCGCAGACGGTACACTTGCCAGGTACCCAGGCCAATACAAACGAAGGGGATTATGCCGAGGAAGATGCGGCCGGCTAGGCTGGGACCGCGGTTTGCGCGCCGAATCGTGCCGTCGGTGACGATGGTGCGGATACTACCGGTACGGGCTAGGGTCGAGGGAAACGGGAACGGCGGTGGCGGCACCTTGGCGCGGAAGGTCGACCGTAGGCTGGCGAACGAACGGGCGCTAGCAGCCGGGTGGAGGTGGGCGAATCGGCCAGATATGACACCTACGGTGCGGTTGAAGAAAGTTCGGCTAGACGGGTGCATGGTAAAAGGAATCTAGGTAGTGTGGAGCAATGAGGTCGGGTGGAATGGGCGTGAAGGGTGTGGCGGGCTAGGGTGAAGGGTTCGATCTGAAGGGTAGGCTAACCAGGAGAGCACCGTTGACTTGGCAGCGCACAAAGAGTAATGCGGCGCCGTACCTTCTTCCCCACCCGCCACCACGTCAACCAACCCTGGTGTAGAGGGTTTCGGTTAGCAATGTGTTCGCCGCTCTGGCAATGGGGCGTCTCGTCTGCGCTTGCCGAAGGGGTCGAGGGACTGCGGAGACTCCTAGCCCTTTGACCCGAGGCTCAAGTGACTGCAGGGATAGGGCTCAGTTTGCCCGCTGACAATGAAGCTCAGAGGAGGGCATGTATGCCAAATCCACCCAGGGCTCTCGTTGTGTTGGTTGATCGGGGGATGTAGCAGGGGAAACAGCACCAGTTAGCCCCAGGCTGCCACGGCGTCTTGTCCGTTCACTCTAGATGCATAAAGGTGCCGGTTAGCCTGCTGCTAAGCGGCATATCTCTCTAATTTCACCTGCCACTGACCTCCCTGTTCATCGTTGGTGGTCGGTGTACGTGGCCACTAGGCCCTTTATCACCGCCTTCTCTCCGTATTCCCCCCCCTTTCATTTGCCCAGCTCATCAATCGGCCAGTTTAGAAGTAGCCCGGCCGTCGTTGCCCCGCTCCTTATACGGCCTGCCACCTCCACCGCTCTTTCATCCACGTCCTACACCCGCTGCCCTGCGTTTGCGCGCTCCAGCACTGCCCCTATCCCCATCCCTCACCCCCAGCCAGCCCCCCCCCTCCCCGCGCTCGCCGTACAACGGTGTGGGTTCGTCAATCCTTCAGCCTAAATTTTCCCTGCATCTCTTGTTGGACGTCACGCCATTACGTAGTGGCGGTTATTGGTCAACCCTCATCACTACCAACCTACTTACCTCAGCTACCTTTCGCACCGGCCCTCACATACTTCTTCCACCAGCGCTTCATCTCTAGAACCGCACCACAACCATCCCACCTCCTTCTGTGCTCGGCCTTCTATTTATTTCCAGGAACGACTTGACCGCTAGTTGCCCTCCCAAGCCCATGCCGTGTCTATGTCAACAGGCCCCTCGACCGATCCTTCCCAGCAGCCCCCTGGCCATGGTGGCCGGCCAGCGGTGGCGGCGGCGGCGGGTGCCCTAATCCGCTCACCGACCCCCTCCCCATTATTGCACACCTCCACTCTAAGGTCACCAGACTCACCCACGGATGGCCAACGACCCCCCTCCGAGCATCGCAACCTGAAGAACATGATCGCCGGGGCGGGATCAGGTTGCGTCTCCGCCACCGTCACCTGCCCGCTCGACGTGGTCAAAACCCGCTTACAGAATCACGCCCTCCGGGAGGGCGCCATCCCACTCTACCGCAACACCTTCGACGCCCTACGCAGCATCGCGGCCCACGAAGGCATCCGCGGCCTGTACCGCGGCCTGGGCCCCACCGTCACGGGGTACCTCTCCTCCTGGGCGGTCTACTTTACTGCTTATGACGCCCTCAAAACAACCATCGCCCAGCGTACGGACCGGTCTATTGACAGCTCCGTAGTCCATATCCTATCGGCCATGGGCGCCGGCGCGACCAGTACCAGCATCACCAATCCCATTTGGGTCATCAAGACTCGGTTCATGTCCCAGAATGGCAGCCAGAGTCGGCGCTACCGCAACATGGGCCACGCCTTTATGAGTATCCTACGCGAGGAAGGTTACCGGGGGTTCTACCGCGGCATGGGCACCAGCCTACTAGGCCTGTCCCATGTCATGGTCCACTTCCCGCTCTACGAGCGACTCAAGCTGTGGCTGCGGACCGTTCCCGCCTTCTCCCACCCCGGCGTGGTCAGCGCCGCCACCAGTGCACCCGTGGTGACCAACGGTGCTGCTTCCCTAAAACCACAGGACCGCGCGCCCCGTCCCTCCGACCATGACCACGACCATGTACACGGCCACGACCACGCCCATCCTTATGCGGGCCGCACCGCGCCGCGGTCATCGGCCGAGGTGGAGGCTGATACCGGTCGGATTATCAATAAGCGCGGGATCCTCGTGGCTAGCATCCTATCCAAACTGACCGCCAGCGTGGTGACCTACCCACACGAGGTGATCCGTACCCGCCTGCAGAATCAGTACCAGCCCCCTTACCGGTACCAAGGCCTCGTTCATGCCGTTGTCACCATTCTCCGCGAGGAAGGCTGGCGGGCTTTCTACCGCGGCCTGGGTACCAACTTGATCCGGACCGTGCCCGCCAGTGCAGTGACCCTGATGACCTATGAATTGCTCATCCGATGGCTCTAGCAAGCCCTTGGCTCTTGCTGGTTGATGCCCTTGTCAATTTTAACCAGGGTAGTGCACTCCGCAAATGTATCCCGTATTGAATAGCAATGAAAACGTCAAGACAATGGCTTTCGTTTAAATCACTGGGAGTCGGCTGTTGACCCTGGGTAGTTGGTGGGACTGGTATGCTGACGATGTGTCCTGGCTTCCCGACTAAAATTTTATTACTTGCAAAGAGAAGAAAGTCAAATCCCTAATTGACGCTATACGGGCGGATGACCGACGACTGTTCCGCACTCGTGTTCCGAGTGTAGGGCCGCCTACACGTAATCATCCTGCCCACTCACTGACAACGGTCACACAAGCCACCCTCCCCAATGGGAGGTTCCAAGCGACCAGGACGTAGGGGGCTCCGCGGATCGTCCGTCCACTGCCGCTTGGGAGGAGCCCGTTTCCGCTGCACTTGAGTGTATCTGCGTCTATGCTACGGGTTCTGGTATGTCTTGGCACCCAACGGACGTTCTGGTCACCCTCATCTCTTACACTTGTTCAGCTTCGTGGCCTCAACCCTTCACTGCCTTGTCTTAACGTACCTTCATCCGCTATTTTATTTGTCTTCTCCGCCCTCCTAGCCGTAACCCATCTTCATCTCACCCCCTCTCTCGCCACTTTACCATGGGTTACTTTGACACGCTACCCCAGAGTTTCGCCGATGTGGCCATCCGTGACGACGGAGTGGAGACCGTCAAGTTTCTGGCGGCTGCCGAGGGTCTGGTGGACCTCTTTGACGCCATCAACCCCCTGGCCTTCAAGCCCGTCAAGTCTGACATGACCGGCAACATTACCAAGGTGCGCACGAAGTACGCCACCGACCCGGCCGCGTTTGATACCCTCCAGAAGATTGTGCTCAGTGAGGCCAACCAGAAGGATAAGACGGCAACCCAGGGCTTGCTGTGGCTTAAGCGGTAAGTCTATTGACACCACAATTGAGGGAAGAGTGGGCCAAATGGCATCGTTACGAGCAGCTAAGATAACGGTCCAGCCCTATGTTGTAGAGTGGCAGTCCAGTTTTTACCCCCTTTCGACTTCAGTGCCTGACCCTAGGGGATGCGCTAAAATTAACCAACCAACTTTTTCCGCATTGTTTTATCCGACCGCCGGTCCCACCACAGTGGCCTGGAGTTCACTGCCAAGGCCCTCCGCCGCAACTTGAACGATGCCAAGGAGGAGCTCGCCGTGTCGTTCACGGAAGCCTACGGCCAGACGCTCCGGGCATTCCACAGCATGTTCGTGCGCCCTGTCTTCGCCCTGGCCATGAAGGCCTGCCCTTACCGCAAGGACTTTTACGCCAACCTCGGTGACGACCAGGCTCAGGTTCAGGTCCTCCTCGGCGAGTGGCTGGCCGGTCTCGAGAAGATCATTGATAACCTCAACGCCTTTTACGCCAGCGGCAAGTACGACAAGGGGTTGTAGATCAGATCAATCCCCGTTTTGCAAACCAAAATCCCGGTTGCAGCCGATCATCTATATTAAGCGGGAGCCGATAAAAATCGATGGGTGCCAACACCCACCACTTTCGATATCAAGAATGGGACCAGTGTCATTAAAATACATCTGCCTAGCTGGGCATGCCTTTGGGATTTTTACTGCACAGTATGTCGCTCGATAAGCTGGAGGTAATGGGATTGCCCGATTAATAAGGCGAAGTAGGAGCAGACCGACGAGGGCGCCGACGATGACAAGGTTTGTCGTACCATAAGACCCGCCTTAAACCATAGCTTTATGTCCAAACCTCGTGAGGGATCAAGGGTGGGGGGGGGTGAGATGCTACGCGCAAGAGGGAAGGTTGTGGAGTTAAACTGGTGCGGCCAAGTTCTACATGACCAGGATAAATAAAGTAACAAATACAATGATGATGGCGAAAATTTTGAGCATCAACCAGCGGTTGGATGACACGTAGGAATAGTACTTGAGTAGTTCTTGCTGCGCGCCTGTGACATTCATTTCGATATCTTCAACGTTGGCGTCAATTCTGGACAGGGTATCGTGGTGAGGAGGGGGGGGGGGACGTAATGAAAGAGCGGGTTGAAAATTAGGTCAGGACAGGAGGCGGAAAAAAAGGAGGGGCTGGCTGGCTTCACCTCCTACCGAGGCGATTGCCCGTACGTCTAAGGCCGTATCAACCACTTGAGCCGGGTTAGCCCATTTAATACAAGTTAGATCACTTACCGTTGGACGACATCTCGCTGCTCAGCTACCATATGGGCTAGTTGTTGGAAGATACCGCCGAGCTCGGCGATGGTAGACTCGATGGACTGGATGGCGTTGGACCGCGAGTCCATGTACTGGCTATCCTGCTCCTGCAGTAGTAGTTGCTGCTGTTGTTGCTGGGACTCGTTACCACCCAGGGCGTCCGGAACGGACAGGGACACAAAATCTTCAGATTCGTTGGCGTAGAGTGGCGGAGCTGCCTCGTAAGCTGGCGGGTAGGAAGATGTCTTTTGTGAGCTGCTACGGCCGACGGCATTAAGCGAAGTCCCTGACGCCGGACGGCGTTGCGTGAGGTAGAGGGGCGATGACGCCCTGTCGGCCGGGGTCAAGAGGTGCGGGGGCCGGTGGCTACCGCTGCTAGGACCATTGCCGCCGCCGCCGAGACTTGGACTGCCCTCGCCGCCACCACCGCCGTCCATGAACTGTTCCCGGCGAGAGTTACTCGCCCGGATATTCTCACTCCGGACCTCGAGGATATTCTTGAAATCCATGGACGTGCTAGCCAGCTTCGACTGCAGGAACACCACGACGTTCTGGTCGTGTTCCTTCGCCTGGTTCGTAGTATTCCCACCGCCACCGTGACGTTGGCGTTGTTCCTGGGCGTAACGCTGCAGAGCGGCGATCTTCTGGTTGATGAGCGCAATATCTTGCTTGACGGCCATGGTCAGCGATGTGATTTCTTCGGGTTTATCATCGAATAATGTGCGGCGTTTGGCCAACACCCCCAACCGTTCCAGTTTACGCGCCGTGCCTTGAATGTCCCGTCCGATGTTAGCGGCTAGTTTGGTGAACTCGGTTCGTGGGCGGTAGGGCGTGGCACCAGCGATGCTACTAGAGGTGAGTGGACCGACGGACCGGGAATGACGTCCGTCGGCACCAGCCGTGCTACCACGGCGGTAAGTGTCAACTGCCGCCCGGAATTCCCGCGTGCGGTCTTTGATAGAGGTGGCCGTGCCGGGCCGACTATAACGGTTCATAGTAAGAACAATGCAAATAATGAAGCAGATGCGTAGGGGCTCAGGGTAGAGGCACGGAATGTGAAGGTCAAGGAGGGGACTATGGTATGAGATGAAGACGAATTGGTGCCAAGCTTTTCAGGGGCGAGGAATATGTGAAACGTGATGACGACAGAAATGGGCGCGTTGGGGGGGGGGAAGTTGAGGGTGAATAATGGGGACGACCTAGCGGGAGGAAGCCGAACTGTCCTTCGATATCCTTGGGAAACTGGCTAATGTTGCGTCCTTATCGAATATGAACCTTAAACCCCTCCGCCAGGTGCTTTGGGCAGACGGTGGGATTAAGCAGGCTTTGCTAGTACAGCCTTTCTCGGTTTGGCTGCTCGTACTTGCTGGGTTAGCCAGTTCTTCGGTACATCGTTTTTTTTTTCGCGCGGGCAATACCCTCTAATGATGGCCGAGCCACTACATCAGAACGGTGGGCACCGGGCGGCGGTGAGCTCGGCTCTCACGACCGAGTTTATTTAAGGTATCGAATTCAACTGCTGGGTAAGACATACGCAGCGAGGTGGTTTTGCACGGTCGTAGCCTCGCTTTGCCCGGCAGATCTGCTGTCCATTAACAGATTCCCTTAGTTTTTTCATTGGCAATAGTGTGCGTCTCCACTGCCGCTCGGCAAGGTAACTATCGTCCGGCACGATTTCGATAGTTGTCATTGTCAAGGAAATGGACCGGTTTTTACCTCGCCGAATATAAGAACTATAAGGAGTTGAAATAGCAAGGGTATTGGAAGTACCTCGACAGCGACGGTCGCTCATGTTGAGCTTTTTACTATTTTGCTGGAGAAGGAGGCGCAATGGGAGCAGGTGTGTCATTAATGTGTGGGAGCTGATGGCTGACATAACGGCGCCGCCTTGTACCCCCGATACTTGCGCCCCACCGCCCTACCCACTTCCCTCTGTTCCGGTCAGCCATGAATTAAGGGTCGCAGGGCCAAACGCACGTCTATTATCAAAGCAAGCGACCTAGGTGACATGGGGTCTAACAATTTCCTATGTAGCAGTTCTAGTGCCCTGTTCTACTTCCCTTGACCCTAGCAAGATGCGTAGTGGCTCCATACTAAATAAACATTAGGACGCCACCATCCGTCCGCTGACTGTCTAGGTGACGACAAGTGCTCTGATATCTCAGAGGGGGCGTCGGAGGCATATGGACCCCAATCCACCTGATTTCTACTGCCCACGCCATGTCGCCATCCGACTACATGCTTGTCAAGAACGGACCTATCTACGACCTTGGCTCTCACTTCTGACAAGGACAACCCACTGCCCTCCCTAGAATGAGAAATGGGGTTGCTTCCTATAGAGCTGTAAATATACGGTTTGCTTTCGCAGGGCTGGCCGGTGGCTACAGTTCTATCGGGGTGCCCTAACGGATAAGGTATACCAGTCGCACGGGTTTGGCACCAGGAGGTCTAGTGGCTATGGAGGGCTAGATAGACCCAGCCGGTATAAATACCTGCCTCGGAACGCATCACCACTAATTGTTGTAAACCGCCCTAAATCCTAAAACCAAATACCCATCCTTTGTCCAACCTAGTAGCGATAATTATCAACCCTTACGTTACAAACCCACCCCCTTCCGCATCATGACTACCGGAAAGCGTGTCCTCCTCTTGGGCCTACTGATGGCTGCCGCCTTCACCACGGTTCGTGGCATCGCATCCGAACCTGATGCCGCGGGTCTTAGCTTTGGTCCGGACCTCGGCCACCGCTACTACGACACGAGCGTCCAGGAGAGCGGAGTCTCGACTGACACAGATGATCCGCTCGAGGTGGTCCGTGAGTTCCTACTGAACAAGTTTGGTCTGACCGCGGACACCTACGTTGTGACTGACCATTACCACTCCGTCATGCCCCCGGTCCATCATGTCTATCTCCGCCAAGTCCTCCGTGGTCTGCCCGTGGCCAACGCCCGCATGAACATCAACATCGATGGAGAGAACCGTATCGTGTCGTACGGCTCCTCGTTCGTGCTGCCCTCTGATACTGATACCGAAACAGGGGCAAGTAGTGAGGTTCCGCGCTCGAATGGCTCCACTGCGGCCACTCCGTCCAGCGAAGCCGCGAGCAATACCATCACTCCTAATCACGGGGCGTCCGACTCAACGGGCGCCCCGCGGCACTTTCGGCGCTCTGAGAATACCCTGTCGGCCACAGAGGCCCTGCTCCGCGTGGCAGACTTTCTCGACACCCCTGTCGCCGACCCTAGTGCCATTGCCGAGACGGTCCAAGGAAGCCTTACAGGGGAAGGCCCTGTAATGTCGCTGCAGGGCGTCGATGTGTCTGCCGACGCCGAGGATGTCCCCGTAGAACTGGCCTTTTTGGTGACCGAGACCGGCGAGCTGATACAGGTATACGGAGTGATTCTGCGAACCGATCTGCACTGGGTGCACGCCTTTGTAGATGCCCAGACGGGCCAGGTCCTCGAGTGTAACAGTTGGACATCTCACGCTCACGTCAGCGAGACCGCCGTATCGCCTACTAGTAGTTCGCCAGCGGTGGCGGAGGTGGTTGCGACCGCCCGGCCCAAGTATCAGTACCGCGTGCTGCCACTGGGTACCACAGACCCGCACGCTGACCAGCGCCGGCTCGTGAACGGTACAGAGATTGGCGAAACCTACTTAGCGCACTGGCACGACCTGGGAAATGGTACCACATTCACTGATACCCAGGGTAACAATGTGTACGCCCAGGTCGACGCAACAGGCCATGGGCAGTGGCAGAATCTACCGCGCCCGCAAGGTGGCGCCAACCTCGTCTTCGATTCCCCCATTAACCTCGCCGACGAGCCTGAACGATACACAGACGCGGCTGTCACCAACCTATTCTACTGGAGTAACATTTTGCACGACGTGTTCCTCAACTACGGATTTGACGAGCCCGCGGGTAACTTCCAACACACCAACTTCGCAACCGGGACGGGGCAGGGTGGTGACCCGGTAATCGCGAGCGGTCAGAACGGGGCTGGTACCAACAATGCTGATTTCGCCACCCCGCCCGACGGCCGTTCCCCGCGCATGCGCATGTACCTGTGGACACAGACCACTCCGCGACGAGATGGTGACCTGGAGAACGATATCATTATCCACGAGTACGGTCACGGTATCTCCACTCGCCTCACGGGCGGTTCGGCCAATAGCAACTGTCTGGCTTGGGGTGAATCACGCGGAATGGGTGAGGGCTGGTCCGACTTTTTCAGTGTCGTGTTCCGCACCCAAGCTGGTGCGGTTCACCAAGCCTTCCCGTCCGCTGTGGCCAGCGAGGTTCATAGCGCGAGTAAGGTGGACGTTACAGAAACCGTGGCTGATTCCCTAGCGGCCGTACCGGACATGGTGGTGGGCGAGTACGTGATGGGCAGCAAGGGAGTGGGAATTCGTCGCTATCCGTACTCCACCAGTCTGACCCGCAATCAGTTCACCTACGCCTCGCTCAATACCATTAGTATTTACGACGCTCACACCATCGGTACTGTGTGGGGCTCCATCCTCTACGAGGTCCTCTGGGGCCTCCTTGCCGAGCTGCCCTTTCAGCCGGACCTATATACCGCATCCCTCGACCACGGCAACACGCTAGCCCTCCAGCTGGTGGTCACCGGTCTGAAGCTACAACCCTGCCGGCCGACCTTCATCGACGCACGCGACGCCATCTTCCAGGCCGAGGAGCTGCTGATCCACGGCCAGTACAAGTGTACCCTTTGGCGCGCGTTTGCCAAGCGTGGACTGGGCTTCGACGCTAAACGGACTAACCGTACCTATATTGACGGCCACGCGCTGCCTGAGGGGTGCTAATGTGCCCCACCTTTTTTAAAGGTCTTATGGTCGTTACCGTGTCGGTTGTTTTTGAGTAGCCAGCGTATCATCTGAATTATCTAGATTGACGTATTTATTAGGCTTGCCAATGTTGTTTTTCCAGGGGCGAATTTTACGCTTCACTTTACTTGCCTAAACTAAAGCGGCTTCCGTTTCCTAAAATTCATCAGGAAGAAACATCATACTCTGTAGTCAACCAATTCTCCGCTTCCGATGGATTCCAAAAGGTAGGCGGAATAATCCCCAAAGCCACGAGTAGCAGGTGGTAACGTCCACTTGGGCTTCAAATTTATCCTCGAAAGCCCAACTCGCTGCCTATGTTGGAACCCCCTTTACCCCCCCACCCCCCTTAAGTTTCCTTGACCCGCGGATGGGCCCTCCAGCTGCGAGCACTTTGTGGGGCTCTGCCCTCTCACCCTCCCTTCGTCTGTCACAAATCCTTACTCTTCCCTATATTATTTCATTTGGCCGCCCCCTCCGATATCTTTTCTCTCGCTATTCTTCGACAACCTCGTCACAGCGCCCGCGCTTATCTATCAGCCTTTGTCACCCGTATCTCGAATGGCCCGAGTCGACCTGGGACCCCTTCACCCAGTGGCATCAGTGATCGACAGCGACTTTGTCGTCTCCGATAGTGTTTTCCTTTTTGACCTATCTTTCCACAATTTAAGTTCGACGACAAGGTGCAGCGTAGTGCCCGGATGCCACTGCAGCTCCAACGAAATAGGGGGGATATATTTAGCCGGCCTCTTCTTCCTCCCGCCATCCCCATGTTGACCATTCGTTCTCGTAGGGCGCCATGCTATATAGAACACTACAGCCTTCTCCCTATTTTACCCGCCATTCCCTTTTTTTATCTATTTTCCTACCTTAATGTCTCTATTTTAACCATCTGTCGAGCTCAGCCCCTGTTCTATTGGCACTTATAAGCATGGTCTTGGAATTCATGTACGCAACGACCGGGAAAGCCACCCTTTAACCTCACAGTTATTCTAAATCAAGTGCACTCATCACCTCACTTCGCCTCGTCAGTCCCTATGCCCCGACCTCCTTATCTGCCCGGCTGTTTTTTTGTCCCCCCCTCTTTAAATAAGCCCCTGCTGCCCATAGTCAAGTTAAACAACTTCCCTCCTGTTGTCACCTCCACTACCATCTCGACCTCCTCTGTTATATTCATTTATTCCACACTAACTGCTCGAGGGGACTCTCCGTTAGTTCGAGTTTTAACAGACACCGCCACACGCCCGACAGCGCCATTGTCCCGGCCGCTTTAGCGTGACTGTTTATATTATCGGAGTCTTTTACTTCGGTGTACAAGGATATCGGGGAACCCTTATATCTATAATCACCGTAACGTCGTCACTCCTTACCTACCCGTGTTCTTGCCAGTAAGAACCTGCCTCTCCCGCTATACTCTGCTAGTCATTCTACTGTCACCCTTTCCCTCGGCTATTATCTGAGCGCCAGTCTTAAACGCCGTCTATTTTTCTGTTCGGGACCTGCAATGACTATCGCTTGACTTTGCTGTCTCATCCGAGAAATTCTTCCTTAGATCCCGTAACTTCATTATCCGCATCTTAAAGCCCGGCCCCTTTTGACTACTCAGTGGCTTCGTGATGGTTCAATTCGTCTCCTCAGCTTTTATTGCTATGGCACTGGGCCTAGTTCTAGCCCTCACCATGTCGCTCGACGCCAGGCCTTATCCCCTGCCTGCGTTCCAAGGCAACGTCGTCAACGCCGACAGTCCTGGTCTCTACCCTCCTCTCAACAGCGGCGACGACCGGTCCATGCAGAGCGTCAAATATACTACTCCCCCTGTCACCATGCCTACCAATACTGGTTCTAGCGGCAAGGAGAAGGTTATCGACCTGGCGGCACCAACAACTAAGAGGGAAGCTGTTCAACAAAAGGTATACAACGGCCTCCAGGGGCTCGGTCGGTGGCTAGGCAACAGTACCATTTCTCTCGGCGCCGGCGTGGCAGGATTCATGGTTGGCGGCCCCGTTGGTATCGCGATCGGGGCCGTTGGTTCTGTGGCCAATCTTGGTTTTAACCAGGCCAGAAAATGGTATCGAGAACATAAAGGAGAGAAGGGTTCGTCAGAGTCCACGCAAACCTTCGCTAGCCAACCGATTTCAAAGCGGCAGTTACCAGATCAATCTCTGGTCAACCAGCCGACCCCTCAACAGCCAGACCTCAAGCAGTCCTTATCTACCCCTTCAACGCAGCAGCTGGTGATACCAAATCAGCAGTTCGAAAGCAACCCGCCTCCGCCGGGGTACATCGGCCGTCCTTCCAGTTATGGAACAATTCCCGCATAATCTCAAACTCTCTCTTCAGACCCACCCCCTACACAGTCCAAGTCTCGCTGACAGGCTGTGCAGACGTGAATATTGGCTTATTGGTGTCTGGGTAAAACCAATTACTGTCTGCGCCGATACCACCTCCTTGATTGTTATCATTCAATTCGTTTTTATTACTACGTGTACATTTTTTTCCTTTCCTCTCCGCGTTTGATTGCATTTCGACACCTACATGGGATTTGTATACTTCTGCCTATCCGTTCCCTGGGTCCCTTGCGTAACTACCAATACACTACGTGTACCTCTGTCTTTTGTGTATGTCATATTTGTCTGCAATAGTTCCCTAACCTTTACGTTTAATAGTGACTTACAAAAATAGTAACTGATTACTTTATGACAAGTGTTATGCATAGGTCATGAAGAACAATAAAGTGAGGGGCCACGCGCACATTCCGAGTACGAATTCTACCATTAATGATTAATCGCAACCTTCGGCTGGCATGCATAGAAAAAAAAACACAAACCACCTGTTTACCACGCTGTTGGTACGCGCTGTCCCAGGAAGATAAGTAATTAAAGCGCAGAGTTGGTATCTTGCATCAAATAATAATCTAACAAGCGTAATAGCGCCATATTAACGCCACGTCTAGCAACTAATGTCCAATTGATGTGTATTGAGTGAGGCAGAGCTCCGGTAGCTTTAATGATACCTGGTACAGCTTGGGGATCCGAGGAGTAAATGGTAATACGCCAGACTCCACGGTGTCGGCTGGTACTCCTTCACCAGTGCTACTGCAAGTAACCCAGTAGGGTGTCACGCCATTTGGTTAGAAATTTTTTCGCAACGTATCGGGGAAGCTGGTTATAGCGGTGGCGGATATCAAGATGGAGGAAATCACCCGCATGTTGAGCCGTGATACTGAGAGCATAAGGCTGCTCATTGATACGGTGCAGTGATCTCAAGCTCTCGATCAGGTTAGGTTTCTCAATAAACAACGAGCCCTCGTTATTATCACCGGCAGCCGTCAATCGGGCGAGGTAGGAGAACGCAATCTGAGGCTGAATCTTGAATTTCTCACGAAGATCCGGGTCCTGGAAATTATGCAGGTACTTCACCAGAGCGCGTTTAGGTCCCTCGCGGAGCATATCAGGTAGCTGCTGCTTGACCGCGCGCAGTGCAGTGCTCATATTAAGCTCGGGAGGGGCGGTAATGGACAGCGGAAAATTGTGAGCAAAATGGCCTACGGTGCGTGTCACATCAATGAGATCCGGGCCCAGGGACTGGCGACCGTGGGTGAAGAAGTCTAGGCCGAGTACGCCCAACCTAAACACAGAGACGTAAGTCTCCAATACACTAGCCAGTATCAATTCAAGCTGTGAGGCCTGTAGCCGCTCACAAACGTCAAAAAGCAACCGGCGAGTTTCTTGGCCGGAGAGCGTCAATTGCAGGACATGGCCGTGGTTCAACTGGCTATCGGGGGTCACGTCAGTGGGGAGTGAGGTGGTCAGGAGCGGGATACCAGTCGGAAGTGAGATGCTGCGTGGGTCAATCTGCTGGGCCAACCGGTAGAGGTGGGCTGCCCACACCTGAAAGGGTGTCGTGACAGGCGGAAGTGGTCGATCGAGCAGAAGATACTCCACTTCCTCAGAAATGATGGCCGAGGCTAGGTAGTCGTTGGAAAGGTGATGGGTGCAATGGAAAAAATACTGGGTGCCGTTCAGGTCGAAAACCTGGAACTCGCTGAGGTGACCGTCCCAGAAATCCAGCCTCTGGAATGACTCAATCAGTACCACATTCATGTCCTCCATGGTGGCAACCTGGTGATACTCCAAGCGGTAGTGTTCGGCCGCGGTGCTACCAATGCTATAGGACACAATATCAGTACTCGGGTCTCGACTAAAGCGGGCGCGGAGCATAGAATGGCGCTGTACAATTTGGTTTACGGCTGCCAACCACTTGTCTAGCGGATAAGGCCTGCGGATCTTAAATATGACAGGAATGGCGACTAATTGGGGATTAATTAGTTCGCACTCGAACAGCTGCAGCTGGGCGGGCGTGAGGGACCCAGGACCTTCACCTGCAGCTGCTGATGAAATAGATGGAGCTAGGACCTCCGTAGCTCGAGTAGCACGGTGGGCGAGCTGGCGGATGGTGCTCTGGCGGTCGAAATCAGCCACCGTGAGGTTCAATTTGAGGTTCTGGCAGCGTGAAGCCAGTTGGATGGCAGTGAGTGAGTTGCCCCCGATCTGGTAAAATGTGGCGTCCAGTCTAATAGTACTGGGATCTAAACGTAGGCAGTCAGCCACTGCTTGAATTAGTTGGCACTCCACGGGCAGCAAAGCAGACAGGTCGGTGGCGGTATACGCCGCAGCACGGAAGTCGCATATTGGTAGAGCACTGCGGTCCACCTTACCCACCCGGGTACGGGGGAATTCGACTAAGCCGACGATGGCGCTAGGTACCATGTAGTGAGGGAGGCGAGTGCGAACGTAATCGATGGTGGCTTGTTCATCGGCTTCAGATTTTGGGGAAACATAGCCGACCAGGTGCGTATCCTGGACCAGGACGCA
Source organism: Tieghemiomyces parasiticus (assembly GCA_027575765.1). NCBI lineage: Eukaryota > Fungi > Kickxellomycota > Dimargaritomycetes > Dimargaritales > Dimargaritaceae > Tieghemiomyces > Tieghemiomyces parasiticus. The sequence goes on from JANBPT010000547.1 coordinate 31,258, forward strand.
GGCCTGGGTGACCGTCGGGTGTGATTCGAGGACGGCCTCCAC